>CM060563.1:35380936-35448436 GCA_030625065.1 Alectoris magna
AACTAGGGATACTCAGAAGGGCTAACAGGCATGTAACGAAACAGTGGAGAGTATATGCAAACATGAAAAGTCCACACCATTATTTGTAACACAATCTAATTTAAAAAAAAAGAAAAAAAACCACCATTTTTGATATTCAAACCCCTTTGTGTACATAATGCCTGAGGGGAAAACGGTATCTCTCAGGGTAAAAAACCCGTCCTTCTCCTTACAATACAGAGAGTGTGCAAAAGATTACCCTTTGTAAAAAGCAGACCGTGAGCATTATTTTCACAGCTACTTAAGCCAACATAAATCCACCCTGCTGCAGTACCACAATCCCTGGTCAAACATACACTATACCAAAACCATCTTGCACTAGCACAAACCCCAGGTGACCATGTACAGAACACTATTCTCTGGCAGCTAAGCCAGATGAAAAATAACTATTTGTTACGGGTGGGAGATCCATTTTTAAGTGAATCAGATCAGGTACTGCAGGTTAGGCAAGGCAGTATGTAGCTGTAAGCTGAATTTTGCTGTCTACTCCCCACACAACTATGACACAAACAAAACAGGAATTCTAAGTGATCAAGACTGTATAACATCCCATTTATTTCTCTCCCACTACTTACAGCAACTTTTCTTACTGACAGGACGTGGCAAAAGACATATTTTTCCTTTATATAGTTTCTGAAGGCTGAAGGAAGGAAGATCTCCTGTTACTGAGGCTGTTAGATTGTCTAAACATTCACAGTAATAATTAAAGATGGAATCACTAACACTGAATATTAAGGAACCGTGTATGTAATTGCATATCTACACTGGTAAGTCCACTGAAAAGTATTTCAGGATGTAAGACGTTTGTATGTGTCTTTGTTTCAATATATGGAACTGAAAATAGCAAAATGAAGTACGTACACATTCTTTTTAAATGGCATTAGAACTTGGTAGTTAATTATAAAGACTATAAAAGTACTAAGAGAGTAACAAAACTTTTAACGAGTCTTAAGGCACCCAGAATATCTGTTCTGTATTGCTGCCTAATATTTTAACCACTGCAAGGTGGAAGTGCATGTTTAAGGGCCACAGAAGGTTATGCATGGTACATTAACTGTATTTTTCTGTGCAATCTACAATGCTCCCATACAAATAAAATACATTTCCTTGGTGAAATAACCACTGCCCTTTCAACAGCATAAAGCAAGTAACTCCTAAGCAGGCAGTTTCACTACAGTAACTTTCTGTCATCCCCTAGGGACCATAGAGAGAGATTTCCTAAGTGCTGTAAAGAGGAAAACACAAATAATTTACCAGAAGAAGATCAAACCAGTCTTGTAAGTAGGAAGTGAGTTGTCTCGAGCTTCTGTGACTTATCCTAATTTACACTCTGAGTTGGTGTAACAACCCATCCATTTTGCTTAAGGAATACTGTTGGGTCCAGAAGAAAAGGGATATGCACTGAAAGATGCGTATGGTCAAAGACTGACAAGATGTGCCTTGCTGAGAAAATTACTATTTACACAGAAAAGTGGCCAGCAAGGCCTTTCAGGTACAACTCTGAATGAAGAATGATTCACTTTAAAATAGGATAAAATCTCATCCCATGGTCCAGAATATGCTACATATGAACAATCATAAACAAACAGACAATGACAAAAGACATCCCTATTTTACCTGTGTATGCATGAACAAATATTGCAAGGCTTTTATTAAAACCAAGGCTTGAATACATATCATTTACTCTCTGTAGAAATTTACAAGAATAAATTATTTGCAAATACTTGTCAGATTTGGACAAATGTTTAAGATCCACCCTTGCATTTTTTCACTAGGCTACCTTCTTTCTGTAGCGAGGCATAAATTTTCTTTTAAATATACTGCAGAGTAGTAAACACTGCTCGTGAAAATAAGATTTATAGCACATTAATAAAATCATATAGGTGCACTGGCCTTAAATATATGAGGCACGCGATTTAAGTTTTCATGACTACCTCAAAGAGACTCAGAGTAGCCACACAGTATTTTTTAATCTACAGAATATTTACACCTACACATCATTCATCTCTTACCTGTATCTAATTATTTATTTTCTCCAGTACAGAACAAACTTCTGAAAGATTAACGTTATGCAGAGGGAGTGATATTTACTAGATAGTTCAGAGTGGCAAAAAAAGCAAAACAGCACTTACCTACAAGCAACAAGAGAGCACAGTATCTTAACATTTGTCCCACATCAAAGAGGAATAAAACATTAAAGGTAAAATATAATACCTAAAAACAGTGCAAGAGAGGTAAGAAGCAGAGCAATAAAAACACCTATAATCCAGACTGTAAGGAGCAGCAGCATTTTATCTGCAAATATCTTGGTAGATTCCCTTGGAAAACAAACACCTATGCCAAAATATACAAGCACTTAAGTCCAGAGGCAGTCAAGAATTTCTGAACTATCATTTCTATATAAACCTATCAATTCAGTGTTGAAATTTCATGTCAATTAAATTGCTGTCAATTCAAGTCAAAACTGTCCGTGAAAAGTGTTAACTTTTGATCAGTCAAACAATGCTACATGGAGAATAGGTTCCAAATTAGTTTTTAAGAAGAATGACATTTTTACACCAACAAACAAGATGAGGAGTTTGTTGGGGAAAAAAAAGGGAAAAAAAAAAGTTTTGCTTTTGACTGTTTAGTTTAATTTTGGAGGTTACATTAATTATCACTATTATCACTGCCATACACCTGGAAAGTGTTAGGCGACTTTAAGCCAAATATCAAAATAAAACAAAATATACTTTAACTGACTCAGTTTGATTTTAATACTATTCGTTTATATACTTTTTTTTCCGAAGTTTTGACATTTTACCTTATTCCAGCGATAGCTGAAAAAAATCTCAAAAATTATCATATAGTAAGAAAATGCTTTCCTCCTGATTCTGCTGTATTTCTTTGAACAATTTAGTATAAATCAGTGAAATGAGTTACTGTGGATTTGAAACAGGTGAGATTAAAAACCAGGCCAAGAGTATAGGAGGCAAATCTTTAATCTGCGCTGCCAGAGCTTTGCAAATGGGACAAGTTTTCCTGAAGTGGACAACTGAAAATACCTCAAGACAGGAAAAATCTTAGACAAAGCCAACACAATCACTATTTTACCAGCTCTTCCTACCTGCCTCAAGCATAATGCTAATCATGGATATATTTGAGATGGATAAAGTAAGTTAGCACATGCTGCTCTGACCAACTTTGTTTTGGAATAGTCATTATAAGCCAGAAAAAGCTGTGCTCTCTTGCATTAAACGCTAAGCAAGACTAATTTTCTACTTCAACTTGTTTCCCCAAAGATCGATTTATTCCTACATCCATAAGCACTGGTCACCTTGCATGCTCTAACATGAAAATAATGCAAAAATCAGTAAAAGTTATAATTCCAGAATGCCTGGCATGCAGAAATCACCACATTTACACATCTGAAATGGTTAATCAAAAGTAGCTTAGTCAAAAGTTGATACACATTTTTTATCCACTAAGACACCAAGGCAGAGAAAATCCCCAGCAGATCAGAGAAATCACATTTTAGGTTCACATTTCAATATGGGACAACAGAAACCAATCATAGCACAGCAGGAGGAAGTTGAAGGTTTCCATCCCGCTTGGTACATAACAGCTGTGAGAAGGGGGGCTGCTAGGTAGGTCATTCAATGTTTACCTCTGCTTAATTCAAATAAGAAAAAGCAATGGCAAGAAGACTACTCTGAAGAATAGGAGGAAGCAATACTCCGGTCAGTGAAAAAATTCTTATGCTAATGGCAAACAGAAACTGGTTAGAAAAAGAATCTTCCCAAGTAGTTTCCACGAAAACCTCTTTTTCTGGGAGAGCAAGTCATTGTATGAATTGATTAGCAAAAGAAAAGTAAGCAGCAGAAAACAAATTTCAGTGGGCAACAGAGGAGTAGAAAACGTGTAAAATCCATTCCGTCCAATACAGAAATAAAGTCTGTAATGAATCCTAAAATTGTAGTGCACACTGTCAACACAATTTGTGGTAGGTAGGAAGACACCATAGCTAGACAAGGAGTTTCAAGACAGAAGCAATCTAGAGGCTTCTGAATTTACGTAAGAGAATCAATCCTCAATAAAGCAATCTTTGAATGTTGCTGTCCTGTGATGCAGATGACACAGAATGCAACAATTCCCCAGTATCACATATAAAAGACAACTGACTCTCACTATGAAAGTGTGATCTTTCCAAAGACCTAGAAAGTAGTTCACAGGAACAAAAGCAGATTAAGCCATTCTTGCATAAAAAGAAAGCTACCAAATACAACTAAGAATGTACAAGGTATCTTAATACACACTGCAACATGAAGGCAAAATTAAGTCCTTGAGATCCAATGTTCCTCAGTTTTAACTTATACAACATATATACGTTTTGAGTATCTACAATCCCAGGTCATATTTTACTAACAAGTACAGCTTGTTGAACACCAATAATGTTTTCAGATTCCTAGAGAGTAACAAAGTGAAAACAATGGACGTCTTAACAAAGCAAAAAGCTGTTCAGCGTTGGCACGAATTTGTAGAATGTTAGCAATGACTTCAAATGATATTCTATATTCTGAGGCCTCCCAAAAAATACAACCTAAATGTTAATGTTCTATCTTCATACAGATGATAACTTCTTTCCAAAATTCTTATGTACACTACATACTGTACTTTTTTACTTACATCCATTACTTTTAAATAATAACTCTTTTGAAGACAGAAAGATTTTTGCATTTTGATGTAATCATTAAATAAAAGTGACAGCAATGCTACCTTCCATGCAGTAAAGTTAGTTAATGTATGTAATATTCTGCATTCCTATTGATCCTGTACGAACTCGAGGAAGAGACTTGTACTTAGCAATGCCACAGCCTCCAAAAGATCTTTCAATTATTTAACATAGCCAAAATGTGGTAACTTTTCAGCCAGGTTTACTTACCAACATTCTTTATTGTAACATTATATTCTCAATTGTGTAGGATATTTCACCATTTGCCATATTAAATGCAAAATGCTTTATTACATTATTTATAAGAGAGACCATAAAAGGATACTGATTTTTACAAGGTCCCTTGCAGTATCTTTGGACACCTACATAGCAGAAATAATGGAAATGGTGAGCTAATTCATATTTCTAGTCATTCCTTTTTCTCAGATAGACTCAGACAGAAGGCTCTGCATTAGCAGAATTTCTTTTCTTAAAATCTACTTGAATTCGTATCTAATGGCATTCTGAAGTTTGTTCAGGATGCAAGCTGACGAACACTAGAGATAATACACTTGTGATATCCTTCATTTCAGGAAAAGAAAAACTTAAACACCATGAATAAAATGTCAACTTTGGAGTTTCAACACAGTAGAGTCAGGGGGGTGTATTAATTTAAAAACAAATATTTCAGGAAAATTACAGGCATATCAAATCACTATGCACCTTTCTTTCAGGCAATACGAAAGACCAATAACAACCTCAGATTTCAGGCAGGCCAGGCTTTAATTGCCAGGTTCTTTGATAGCTGCATACTCATTTCATTTGGGCTTTTAAGAATTAACACAACTTGAATCTTTCTAACATACACACACACAATTTTTAAACAGCACATCAGTCTAAAATGATTTCTGTCACACATTGCTGAAACTTCATTCCAAAAATGTTTTAGGGTGTTTTTTTCATACTTTTCTTGCAATTTATTTGCAGTTAAACACCACTTCTAGCTTTAGAAATAATTTTTCCTTGTCAGCTTCTTGAGGGGCTCAGGCAAAATGCAGGGAGTTGATCATAACGCATCGCTAATGCCTGTAATGAGTTAATCATCTTATTGCCAAATCTCTTGAACAGTTGCACACAAGTAAAATGCTGACAGACAACTGCTTCCAGACCAAATCTTAACAGCTTATCGCCAATTTATATATAAAAAAATATTTTTGTGCAGTCTTGCTGTCTTGCAATTAACTTCAGAAGTTCCACTATAAACTACATTTAACTTGCAGATTTTTCTTTTCTTTTTTTTCTTTTTTGCAACTACACACATTGTCTTTAAAACAAGAAGCTGTCCTACAATCATTACCCTGGCCTACAGATTGTCAAAATGTACTGAACCTTCATTTCGTATTGGCTGTATGCATTAAACTTCTCACAATAAGAAATTGTCATTCAGATACCAACACAGTGAAGTATCTGTTTTCTTTTACTTATAAATTACACAGTTTCAAGTACAGAGTGCTTCAATGGGAAAATAACAGTAGTGGTATCAGGTCTCAAACAAATTTCTTTAAAAAGAAATTACTCCAGTATGCCTAGATAGATTACAATCACAAGTATGTGAATCTTTTGCTTTCATTACATTCCACGTATTAAAAAATAGCACCTTCTTAAAGATTAAAAAGAAGATCTTAGTATTAGATCTCAATAACCAACTTAGTATTTTGCATCAGGAACATGCCACTGATGTATTTTGTTGTGGGTTTTTTTTTGTTTGTTTAATTCCAGTATATTCGGTCATGGAAAACTGCAGTCCTGCAAGCCTATTTCAGGCCTCGACAAACCCCAATTCTCGAGACTTTATTTACTAACACTGTTTATGCCTAAATTGCTTGAAAATAACTTGACAAATCTGACACTGCAAACAAAGAGCACACTTCCTCTTACAATATTGAATCTGGAACACCATCAATGTTTTGTTCAGCTTGCATAAGTCACAACTGATTGGACACAGTCCCTGTGGGCATGCCATTTCATCCAGACTGGACGGTTCATTAGTCATAATTACTATAACTGTACAGCAGAGACTGCAGTTTTATCTCATCATACATCTTTGATAAAGCTGCTTCCATTTCTGCTTCATCAGCAAGTGAAGTTACATTATTGGAGCTTTTATTTTCTAATCTGTGATTAACGTTGGCTGCACTGCTTATGAAACGCGTACCAAAATTCAAGACAATGTACGAAGTCAGGCCACGATGTGACCACCACTTGAACTTTGTGTTAAAAATCATGCAGCTGTTACTGCTGCACAGGAAGAATAGATTCTGAAATGACAGTTGCAAGGAAAATTTAACAAAGAAGACACCAACACAACGGTTTATAAGAAAAGACTGTTGGTTTCCAATGTGAACCATTACTTAATTTAGAAAAGGATATGATCTAATAACAACTATAAAAACTTAACAACTTAAAAAACTGAATGTTAAATGTATAAAAGCAGCACGTGACAGCATTTTCTTGCTGTGGTGCTTGTTGGTGATTTTTATATCTTATTGTGCGGTAACACGGAACACAAAGCCTGGTGGCACTATCTGAGTATGCAGCATGTACCCATGATAGGCCACATAAACAGTCATAATCGACAGTTACATGTACGCACTGAGGCTGCAAAAATCCCAGAGTAATTAGTGTTGTCTGAATGCAATGACATCTGTTTTCTCATGGTCCTCTAGACTTGTCAGGCCAATAAGATGTATATGAAAAAATATGACAAGCATTGCAAATGCCCTTCTGAAAGGTCTCACTTTGGGAAAAGCTGAAGAAATGACACATGCCACCTCTTTTTTGCCAGTATACCTAACAGCCAAAGCTTCAAGATTTGAAAAGGTCTTTTGAGTCGTTTTGCATTTGGCTACGAAAGGTTTATTCAGAACACAGCGCTGTGCTTACGAAAGAAAATAATGCAGCTTTCTTAACAGAAGAGGAATAAAACGTGACTCCCGACAAGCGTTCTTACATGCTGGTATGTAGCAGCTATGCCTTTTTTTCGGTTTGTTTGGTTTTTTAATTAAAGCAGCATTAGGTAGCACATAGTAGATTTGTGTGTATATATATCATACACGCGTGTATATGCACATATAGAATACTTTTTGCTTAAAGAGTGGAACAAGAACATCTTTACAGCTGTGCTTTCTGGCACTGCAGAAACACTGCAGCCTTTCCAGCTGAAGCTTTTGTTTTAGGATTCACAACCTTTTACCTTAATAGCGCCTATCTCTCAGTTCTTTCTCTGGACTGTAGCAGTATGTCTGAGCATGCGTTTTCTCTGAGAAATACATTAGTCATCATTAACGGAAGCACTGACACCAAGCCTAAGTGCCTCTCCACAATGACCAAGTGGCAATCATCTTTCTCTTACACTGTCACTGCTGATTAGGGTTTTCTTTCATGAAAATTTAATTTGTCCGCTTTCTGCAGCTCCTTTTTACATTTCTGCAATAACACAACATGCCAGCAACACTAAAAATGCCGTCAAAGATACTGTAACTGCTTATAAGGGAAGATAAGATTCCAACCGCTCAGCCGTACTCTTGCCTAGTTTAACATAAAGAACGGCCCTGTGAGACACTGTGGCTGCTGACAGAGGAAAAACTCCCATTGAATACCTAAGGCCTCAAATCTCCTGGAACACCTTCTGTCCAAATAATAGAAAAAATTTTCATCTGGAAGACCGTTAGGCAGCCCATCTTCTGAAGCTTTGTTCAATAGGCAACATAACAAGATCTAAACAGACTTTTATAACTAATTGCCTTTGTAACTGCTTCAAATATACAGGTACTCAGGTTTTTAGCTTATACAAATATTTATTAAAGGATTTCATAATCCTCTGATAAATTTCAGCCTCACTTCTTGGGTCTGTGTCAACACTGCTTTCGCAGTTAAAAGGCAGCCACAAAGAAAATAGCTTTAGCTGCTGCAGGCGGCTAAAAAGTTTCAGGCATGTATGATGCTTTGCAGCTATTCAATATACACAGTCTCAGATTCCTGCTCTGTGTAACATTACAAACATTGTTAAACAAGATACCATAGCAATGAGTTATTTTAAGGAAGTTTTTCAAAACATTTACTCTTCTGCTTTATTTCAATTTGTTTGAAGGTTTTTTTTTTTAATTATAAGCATATGCTATTTTGTTAACATCTGTGCACAGCATAAAACCTGACTGAATTCCAACTCCTGAAAAAATGCAGATAACTCACATCCCTCGAGTAAAGTTACAGGAGAAAACTTCAGGACATTCAGATTAAGATACTTGAACTCATTTAACTGGGTTCCCATGCAGGTACATTTAAAACCAAAACAAAGCAAGCAAACAAACAAAACATTAGCATTTTTACGCTCTCTCATTATCTTTCAGAATTTGTTAACCCCAAATTTGCATTTAGCTCTATTAAATTCAGAAACCACCGCTATTAAGGCCCAAGTAATAAAAACCTGTTTCAGCTTCCTATGGTATTAATACCACACTGCTGACTGAAAACAGCGTCGGTAGTCAGAACGTAAAACGGTACTGACAGCACTTTGGATTTATAAGAAAGCTTCAGTATCTTTAAATAGTCTCCACATATGAAATTTAAGAAGAGGAAACTAGGAATTAAAAGCGGATTTGGAATGGCAGACGGCGATTGTTGCACTGCCGCGGCACTATAATCTTGATTAAATGCAGAGCAATGCTAAAGTAAAAACAAAGCCCTGCCATGGAAACCTAAATTAACTACTGAAGCAGACCCCTGATGCAGAAAGCCGGCGTTCTGAGCCATTCCACTTGATCTCAAGAAAAACTTTCACTCTCTGGGAAGCATGGAGGCAAGGCGGCTGGCCAGGCCTCTGCTGGGGCTTTGCTCCCGCACCCTCCTGGTCCCTCACACAGATGCGGGCAGTGGCCTCCTCCCTCTGCACCCCCGTCAAGTTCAAGTACAGAAGTTTAGCTCTTTGACTCCCCCTTCCACCTCCAAGTCACTTGTCAGGAAAAGGTTGGGCGATTTATCGACCACCGCTGGATGCATACTGTCAGTGCTGAAGGAAATATGAGCGGGGGCTGTCGCTACTGTTCTGGAGCTCATTGATAATGACATACCTGCCTCTGTCACCCATTACCCATACTACAAACTACTTAGACCTAACTGAAAAATCAATAGCCTACTTGCACCGGTTCCTGTGGCTGCCTCCTTTGATTGTCAGCTCCTGTCTAGGGTCAGCACTTACATGAAAGGGGCTGTGACTGCCTGATGCTTTCAGGACAACCTAACGATATGAAACTAGCCAACAGAACAGTAAATTCTGTCCCCTGCCCTCCTCATCAATTAGGCTTTGACTAGGCTAGCCTGTAGAAACCTGACCTTTTAAGTTTAGGTGAATATGGAACTAGCTGAACACACCATTGCCCTCAGCGCTGAGCCAGGAAATCCACTGACAGGTTAAACAAAACAGAAGGTTGTAACTGTCATAATTTGCATTGCACTTTCACGCCAACAAGGGTGTTATCAGTGGGGGCAAGCCCTGGAACACACAGCGCCAGCACCCGAAGTCACTCTCCTCATAAATTTCCAAGCGAAGGGAGATAAAACATAAATTTGCAAATGACCCTGCATTTCAGTCCTACTTTCTTTCAAGTTCACACTCTGGCAACCCACACCAGACACATATGCAGTTGCCCTCTGTAGATGTGGTGGTACTCGAATGCCACTTAGAATGGGCTTTTGAGATAGACAGTGGATGAGGGAAAGCTACATGCCCATGCCTTGCAAGGGCTCACGTCCTTCTCTTGTATATTTACACGCACGAATACCAACCATAAATACAGGATACACATGCACACACGTGCACACCTGTATTTCAGAGCAGCAGGTAAGTATACTCTAAAAATCCCTGGAGAGCCTTCACTGGCACTTCTGAGCAGTATTCACTCACACATCCTGGATCCTGGAAGGCCATTAGCAATGTCAGAATATCACTGTGGCCACAGCTAAATGATAAATGTTACATTTTAATATATCTTCCCTCCTTAAAGAATGCTGACAACCATGAAGCAAAGAACTAAAGCATGAAATCTCAGATTTAAAATGAAGGCTGAACTATTTCCTGAAGTGGAATACAATAGCTTTAGTAACTATACAGAGATCAGAATGCCTTGCTCCTCCTTTCCCCCAAAACAAATTAAAATCTTTATTAAAAACAAGCTCCTTTCTTTTGGAAGTAATAATTTTTAAGTAGTGATGGCTTCACCCCTTTTTGAGCCCCTCCTTCTGTTGGTCTGCCATCCTCAGTATAAGCATTTCAGGGAAATACAGACAGCACGGGTGATCAAAACTATTTATCCCGTTTGAATACCGGAGCTTCTTCATACTGTGACAGTAGAAGCTAGCTCAACTACAAGTTTTTTGAAACTCTGTGAACTCTAGGAATTTTAAATGTTCTTTATTCAGCACACACAGTACCTTTTAATATAAATATGCAAGCAAGATTTGGAGCAATCATTTACCTGATGCTTTTTACCCTGCAGTTGAACCTTCCTAACTCCCGCATCCTTAATGTGCTTCTCACAGAAAAGCATACAGAGTCAGATAATAAGAATGAGCTCTTGTGTAAATAAATGATAGGAGAACTGCTTCTGTACGGGTTTCAGATTCAGACATTCAGTTGCAAATCTTGAAATACTCTTGGAAGCTACTTTTCTATACACATTTTCAATATGTCAGTCGTTGTATTTACCTTAATTCAACTGCATATTTAAAAATCAGTACTGAGAAAGGTAAACAGCTGAATTACACTGACTTTTTTTTTTTAATGAAAGCTTCAGATAATATATTATACCGCAAAAGTATCTGTTGTATCTTAACACTCACTTGTTCAAAATAAAGGCAAAGCAGAAGAAATGCAGCAAAAGCCACCTGAAAACAGAAGCGCAGAAGTCTACGAAAACACTGTTAAATAAACAGAACAGCAGTTAGAATTAATATTGCATTCCAAACAAGCTACAGAGCAAACACTAGTTAAAAATGGTAGACCTAATTGAGTCTGGATGGACCCCTTTACAGACCTAATGCAATGATTAACTATGCATCTGGTAGCATGTCAAGTCCTTTTTGTGCGCCTATCTGATAGTGAAGTGAAAGGGCATGGACAGTGTCCAGTCCCAGCAAGCAAATCATTTGGAAGCAGTCATAGACATAGATCAAAGATTTTTCACTCTATCCAAAGTCTATTTAAACCCAGCAACCCAGCCCCTTGTTGCAGACAAAACCAGTTAGAAAATAAGAAAGACTCCTTGGGATCCAAAGATAATAAAGGAAGATAGAAGGAGAAAATGAAGAAAAGAAACAGACTGGCAGAACCTTGATTTCCATAGGCCAAGACAGCTGTTTTACATCCCAGTTTTATTTCAGATGGTTAAGGAAAAGGAACAATTTCCATCCCTTAGATCACCAAATATTATTTCAATTAAACTATGCAGATGGCTTCTATGCATTACTTGAACTGACACAGTTTCCCCTTCCCAGCTACAGGAGACAGTATGTAGGACAATTTTGCACACAGGTTTTTATCTAACCCGTAAGAAAACTAAAAGCAGAGCAGCATGTTATCATGGAGAAGTTATTTTGAAATAAAATATGCATGGCAAGATATAAAATAGGAATAGCTAAGATTTGACTCTCTCATTAGAAATAGCAACAACCCCCTGCAATGATTATGTAACTAGTAATAGGCTACTTTTACGCCAGCACAGTACTTCAAAAGGATAAAAGTTTAATATCATGAGGTACAACAAGCAGAAATACAGACAGCTCTAATTCTGCGTTTAAATTGAAAAATATTTGACTAAGGCAACAATTATAAGACCATTCAAATAGGAAACATAAAAAATAATGAACAAATAAATTACATGTAAGTAAAACTTGCATGCCTTTTCTACCATAACCATCTTCCACCAAAACCAAAATCATCTTTAAATACTGGGAGAGGGGAGAAGAGGGTGGAGAAGCAGAAACAAAAAAGAGTGGCTCAATATACTGCATGCTGGTCAGCAGTGCTACTGAGAAGATTGAGCCCCCTCTGACCCTCCTCCCACAGCCCCCTTTCCCTTTATGAACTGCACTCACGGGCGCTCGCTAAAGGGTTGTTACCTGTAGCATGGCTGGTAAGGAGTAAAGTATTTTACAGTGCTACTTGGGGAAGTACTTCTAAAGCGCAAATGTATAAATGAGAAGCTTCCACTTCTGGAGCTCGAAACTGAAATTCTTGACTTTCAATTCAAGAATTTTATTAAAGAAGCCTAGATTAACTCGTAAATATCCTTCTCAAGCAAACGAGTGTTATTGCATCCAGCTGAGGATCAAGCTGGCAAAATCCCAGGATGTTACACGCTCTCATACCCTTTAAAATGGACATCATTAACATAACTAATCAATTACTGTAAATAAAAACCAGTCAACACACTGAATTAGATTAATTCTGCTGGATTACAATAGCACACGCCAATAGTATGCAACCACACCCAAACAAAATAAACAAAACAACAGGGCCCCGAGAAGTTTTTAAAGAAGAAAATGCTACAAAAGCATTAGAAATGTTCTTTTCCGGTGCACTTATTTGATTTTCTCTGATTGTCAACTTACTGAGGGCAAACTTATAAAACTGTGTTTAGAAGCCAAAATAATCTTACAGCTAAAAGTCACGGCTATTCTTTGAGAGAAAAGAGAAGCTACCTTCAAGATTCAAAGCGACAGAGACAGCCTTCATATGGATCACAGTCAAACACCAGGAGGAACACATGCACATTTTAAGGAAAGGAAAATTGAGCTCCTTAGAGGAGTAGTTGAAGCCTTCCCCTTTCCCACTCCAGAAAGAAAGCAAAGGGAGACTTAGAAACATGTATAAATTATTTAATTATCATACCATCCAATCTTCACATTAAAAAAAAAAAAAAGAAGTACAAGACTTGTATAATACTCTTTGCTGAGGAGCTGCATTAATGACATCTGCCGAATGGAAAACATCTTCTCTCCCTCAATGTGCGCTATCAGCTAACTTCATAAACACAGTTTTTAGGAGAGATCAGCAGACAGCAAAGCCATGCCGTGCCTTTAAAAAAAAAAAAAAAAAGGTACATAGTGCACACTACTGAACGTAAACAGAATTTTAACCACCAAACCCATGGCAGCCGTTACTGTAACCATTAAGCTGGTTTTGCTGCAGAGAAACACAACATGCATTACTGAATCATTTCTTCTCAAATCCATACGTTCCCTGCAGCAGTTCAAGCTCCATCAGCAGTGCAGGAATGTATGAAAATGACAGGCAAAGGGCACTAGCTCTTTTCCCATACTGTTCTTCTATAAATGGAAGCAGAGTTCAACAAAGCGCTTAAAGCTGAGAATGTCTGAAGACTGATCCCCAGGAAAAAAACATCACAACGTTAGGATCCCCGAGCAGATTAACTACCGTGTTTTTCCACAAACCTGCATCCCTTAGCGGAAAGGACAGAAAGGAAAGCAGCTACTGGAAAATCATGGAGCACTGGCTGGGTCTTGTCTACAAAGCTGCCACGAACAAAACGGATGGGTACACATCCATATTTCATGTGCTATTCATTAAAACATTTATTCTCCCTTTTGGGAGCACCTGTTCCTGCATTCTCTTTTCCCTCTCCACGCAGGGGAGTGGCGAGAGAAAAAGGGTAAATTGGGCACAAACCCTTTAACAGCCTCGCAACTTCGGTTAAACTTTATATTGACTTTAAAATTAAATGCTGCATTGGTACCACGTGATAGAAACTTCAAAATACACCTCTTAGAATAAAAAGGGTCTGAAATACATAAAGCACGCTGCCGATAAGCTGGCTAGCCAAGCAGAAGCAAGCGTGCCACAGCATGCAATAAAAAACACGCGTGCTTCCTGCTGAAACTTCGATCTGTTTTCCAGTTTTCTTCTCGTTTTGTTGGTATGTTTTTTTGTTTGTTTGTTTTAAAGGCTTAACAAAATGCACGGCATTCTCTCTCGAATAGAAATAGAATAAAATCAAAAAGGCGATCGCACATTTCCTGGCCGCCGTTGGCTGCCACTCTACCGCCCCGTTCGCCCGCAGGAGCGCTGCCACGTGCGGGCCCGCAGCGGAGGAGGCGCCGAGGGGCAGCGCGCTCCCCCCGCACGAGTCCCTCGCAGCTCCGTTTCCAGCAGCCCTCGCTAACAAAACGCTATTGCTGCAGGCAGCGGCGTGCCGGCGTTGGCGCTGCCTAAACCAAACAAACACGATGTTTAACAGTCAAATAAAACGTCCCGCAGCCTCCCTAATGAATTTGTCAAGGACCATCAGATCACCTCCGCCCCTGCCTCATTAACTCAAGTATGATGAGACGGATTATAACGGGAGAATGCAGATCAATCGCTCTGAAGGCTTCAAGTGCCTTTTAGCCCCGAGAGTCCCTCTCAGCGCTCCTTCATGCCAACGGAGCACGGTGTCCCCCGCCGCCGGAGGGGCTGCCGCTCCGTACGGTGCACCATCGAGGAGTGCTGACGGACTTCCGCGCCAGCATCCATAAAGGCAATGGGGAGAGGGGCTCTTCGACTGCAGCTCCTCCGATACCGTTCCTTTCAATTATTCATCCCGGCGAGAGCAAATTCCGCCGCAGCCGAAGCCGGTCTTAATGCGGCGCGGCCGCAATCGCCCAGAGAAAGGCTTCACGTGCATTATTTGCTGGAAGTGTTTAAGTTTATTGCTCAAATGATGTTTCTAATTAGCGCCGGGGCAATAAATTAAAGTCGGCTTTTGTTTAGCTGATTTATTATTTACTAGCGCTTCAACCTCAGACGGGAAAATTGGTAATGAATTGTTTTAAATCTGAGCGCTGGTAACGCTTTACCATCGGTCACCTTAGCAGGGGGGAGGGAGGGCGACCGCCGTCGCTCTATTTTTTCTCTGAAAATAGGTACCCTCGTCCCCCCACCCCCGCCCGATCCGGCGCTCTACCAGCTCCGCCGTCCCACACGCCCGCCCGGGCCGGCGGTACCACGGCCCTTCTCCCCGCTCCTCGAGGCTGCTCTGCCCGGAGCCGCCCCCGACCCGTCTCCATCCCGCCGGCACCTGCCGGCCCCGCCGATCCGCGGCGTCCCAGCCGCAGCGCCGTAACGCAAAGCCCGAAGCGGGCGGATCGTCGAGGACAGCGCCTCGAGCAGCACAGGCGCCGGGCACGTCCATACTTACTTCAACCACCGTGCGGTTGTATGGCCGGCATCAGGCATGTTTCTAATTTAAACGCACGCGGCAAACAGACGGCGATATTTTATTTAGTAAAATCAGCCAGCCACAACGAAAGGAAAAAAAAAAAAAAAGAACCGGCCGCGGAGCCCGAGCGCGGTGCGAGCCGAGACTCCGCACAGAGCGCACCGCGTGGGAATGGCCGCGGCTCCGCTCCCGGCTCTCGGCGCGCCGGGGATCCGCCGGGCCCGCCGCACGGGGGGACACACAACCCGGGGAGTGGCGGTGCGGAGCGGGCGGATGTCACCTCTCCCCACATCGGGAGTCTGTAGGGAAAAGTGTTCGGTTTGTTCCGGCGTTCCACGAACACCCGCTCGCTGCGCTTCTGCACCGCCGCGTTTCGCGGTTATACACCTAAACCATTCAGCACTCTCGTCATCACAAACTTGCACAAAACACAGTTTCCTTTTCGAATAACTCAATCCTCCACCTCAGGAGGATGAGCGCAACTTTACGGCGCGGATTTATCTCCGTTAACGTGTCCGCGGCGCGCCACCCCGCCCCAGCGACGCTCCCACTTTCCCCGCTACGGCCCGACATCAGCGTCGGGACATTTACAGCGGCCCGGTCATCCTCCCCCCCCCCCCACCCCGCCTCTCGCACACCGCCGGAGCTCCGGCAGCCGGCACACACCGCGCCCCCGGCCTGCGGGACGCTCCCGAGCCGCGAGCGAGGTCGCGAGCAGCCGGCGCCCGGCCTGGGGCCGCGGCCGTGCGCGTCGCCGTGCCCGCGCCCCCCACGCCCCGCCCGCCGGTCCCGCTCCGGCCGTGCCCGGTGCCGCGATTGGCCGCGCCGCTGACAGCTCGGCGGCGATTGTAGGAGGCGCGCTCCGCCCCTCCGCCGCGGCCGGGGCCCATTCATAAAGTAACCACGGCGCCAGCGCGCCCAGAGCCGCGCGGACACGCGGAAGAGGAGGAGGAGGAGGAGGAGAGGCGCGGACAGAGAGAGCCGCGGCGCGCACAGCCAGGGGTGGGGAGGGGGAGGAGAAGCGCTCCCGGGCATACCGCACCGCCCTCCTCCCGCCCGGGATAACACAGTGTGTGCAAAGAAAAACAAACCCCAACAATCCTTGCCGAGCCGCAGGACGGGGATGAGCGAGCGCAGAGCGGGCGCACAACTCTGCGAGTAACGATCGCGGGAGCCGCGCAGCTCCAGGGGCAGAAAGGCGCCCGGCGGCACCCGGCGGCGGCGGGGCACGCATCGAGAACGGACCGAGGGCGGCGGCCGGACGGGGCTCGCTCGGCACTCGGGACACCGCTCGCCTTTCTCCTTCTCCTCCTCCTCCTTCTGCTCTCGCCCCGCGGGCGGTGCCAAACTTCGCCGCCGACCGGCGATTCTGCGGCGAACTCCTGCGCGACTTCGCTCGGTCTCTTTCGATTCCATGAACTGCTGAAGCGGCCGCGCAGCGGCGCGGGGGGGCGGGCGGCCCAGCGCAGCGGCAGCATCCACCTCCCGGCCCCCGCCGCCCCCGGGCCGGGGCAGCGCCGGGCCGCGCCGCTTCGTGCCGCCGCCGCCTCCTCCTCCTCCGCCCCGCGCTGCCGCCGTCCGCCCGGCGGGGGCGGGGGTGCCCGAACCGGCCGCTGCCCTCCGCCAAGCTGCAGCCCCCACTAAAGCATTGGATCCCTCAACGTACTGCGAGAGCCCGGTGTACAGCCCGGACCTGTGCCCCAACATGATCGCCGCTCAGGCCAAGCTGGTGTACCAGCTCAACAAGTACTACACGGAGCGCTGCCAGGCGCGGAAGGCGGCCATCGCCAAGACCATCCGCGAGGTGTGCAAGGTGGTGTCGGACGTGCTGAAGGAGGTGGAGGTGCAGGAGCCACGCTTCATCAGCTCGCTGAGCGAGATCGACGCCCGCTACGAGGGGCTGGAAGTGATCTCGCCCACCGAGTTCGAGGTGGTGCTCTACCTCAACCAGATGGGCGTCTTCAACTTCGTGGACGACGGCTCCCTGCCGGGCTGTGCCGTGCTCAAGCTGAGCGACGGCCGCAAGCGCAGCATGTCGCTCTGGGTGGAGTTCATCACGGCCTCGGGCTACCTGTCGGCACGCAAGATCCGCTCCCGCTTCCAGACGCTGGTGGCCCAGGCCGTGGACAAGTGCAGCTACCGCGACGTGGTGAAGATGATCGCGGACACGAGCGAGGTGAAGCTGCGCATCCGCGAGCGCTATGTGGTGCAGATCACGCCAGCCTTCAAGTGCACGGGCATCTGGCCGCGCAGCGCGGCGCAGTGGCCCATGCCGCACATCCCCTGGCCCGGCCCCAACCGCGTGGCCGAGGTGAAGGCGGAGGGCTTCAACCTTCTCTCCAAGGAGTGCTACTCGCTGACGGGCAAACAGAGCTCAGCCGAAAGCGACGCCTGGGTGCTGCAGTTCGGCGAGGCCGAGAACCGTCTGCTGATGGGCGGCTGCCGCAACAAGTGCCTCTCGGTGCTCAAGACGCTGCGGGACCGGCACCTGGAGCTGCCCGGGCAGCCGCTCAACAACTACCACATGAAGACGCTGCTGCTGTACGAGTGCGAGAAGCACCCGCGAGAGACCGACTGGGACGAGGCGTGCCTGGGCGACCGCCTCAACGGCATCCTGCTGCAGCTCATCTCCTGCCTGCAGTGCCGCCGCTGCCCACACTACTTCCTGCCCAACCTCGACCTCTTTCAGGGCAAGCCCCACTCGGCCCTGGAGAGCGCCGCCAAACAGACCTGGAGGCTGGCCCGGGAGATCCTCACCAATCCCAAAAGCCTCGACAAACTATAGGGCCGGCGCCCGGGCGCATGCCGCTCGCACCCCGGTACCGCGGCGGCCGCAGACTGCTAAGGATCGGCGCCGCCCGAGGGGACGGCCCCCCCCGCCTCTCCTCCTCCGCAAAGGGAAGCGCTCGGACTTTTGCCACGGCCAAACGAAAGCCCAAAGGTACATTTTCCAATCCCTGTATAGTCCTTTTCTTACTCTCTCTCTCTCGTCTGCCTGAATGTTGTCACCAAGTGAAAAATTATTTAACTATATGTACAAATTGCCCTTAAAAAGAAAAAAAAAAGTTTTACCGATGTTAAATGTGTTTCGGCGCCGAGGTCAGATGATGTGCCCCACCACTGACTTGTTGCAAATAGTAATAAAAATATCACTTTAACTTTACTTTTCGTGCATGGTTCTTAAGTTCGGGCCGGTAAGGCCCTTCCGAACCGCAGAAGCGATACTTAAAAACCAAAACCTGAAGCGGGACGACCCCGCAGGCTGAACGCGAGCCCTCTGCTCGGCGCAGTCCCTCGGTTTCCCGTTAAAACGGGGCGCTGAGAAAATCCTTTGCTCTGCTTGCGAGCAGCTCTGTAGCACGTTACACTTCTGTGTCTTTCCCCTCTACTCCTTGACCCACGCGGAGCATCGCCCCGTTCCAAGCAGGCAGCCCGCGGCGTTTCGCCTTACATCGGGCGCGCTTCCAGCTTCTTTTCTTCTTCTGTTTTTTTTTCTTTTCTTTTTTTTTTTTTTTAAACTAAGACTCGAGCACTTGTACTTCGCGTTACAAATTCCCCGTGCGAACGCGCCGTCCCGGTGGACTCGGACGCAAAATACGGAGCCACCCCGAACGGTGCCGGCGCGTCACCGCCCCGCTCGCTCGGCGGCGGCGGCACGAAGGCTATGGGTCTCCCCGCGGGCTGCCCGCTCGGGGCAAGGCGCCGGGCCGGGGGCTCCCGGGACTCCCAGCGCCGCGCTCTCCACCCGCAGCTTAACTTCCCCGCCTTGGAAACGCCTGAGGCGCTTTTTCAGCGTTAACGGCGCCGTCGTTAGCTGCTCTACTCCCCCCCAACTCCCCACCCCGACAGGCTTCCGAGTCGGTTCGCAGCATTTCGTGTAAGTTTCGGCGTCCCTCGGAGGGGAGGCGAAAGGCAACTTCTCGCTCCGAAACGGCGCTTCCGTTTCTTTGCGGTAGGAGCCGGAAAGAAACAGCCGTTCCCATTCGGGTCGCGAAAACGAAGCGAGAGGCGCGGGCAGCGCGGCGGGGCCGGAGGGATGCGGTGCAGCCCCGCCGCCCCCCGGCTCACCTGGCGGAGCGGCAGTTTCCGTGGGAAAACAACGCCGAGCGCCAGCCCCGATCTTATCGGCACTCGTAGCATCGCCAGCGCCGCGCTCCTTCGGCACCCTGTCACACTGCTCTCTTTTCGGTACTTTGGACAAACAGACAAGTAACTTAAATTTAGCAAACGGACGAAGCCTCGTTAATTAAGGGTGCCTTCCGAGCTACTCTGCTCAAGGGTTTTGAGTTTTAGGGGCGTACTCCGGAGCAGTTCCAGGCACTGAGATCCAAGCGGAGGGTGGGGCAGGGAGGTGTTAAGGCTTAAAAGCGAGCTGCATCGGGAGCTCATCGCTATTTCAAATCAAAATTCACACCGTTTCTTTTTAGCTCTCCCCTCCCAAAAAGAGATATTAAGACATATATATTTTAAAGTCTTCCAGTGAAAGTAGCATCGCAAATAGAATGTAAGAGATGTATAGCCCGTGCTTCACATAACCGACTCCTTCTCTAAGAAGCTAAAGAAAATGTCTCAGATGCAGAATGAAAGACAGTCAAAGCAAAGGAGAGCTCTGCCCGCGGGCAGGGAAACAGCCACTCCCAACGATTAGAAAATGGGAGAAAAGAAAGCCAGCTGAATGCATCCACCTCCCCACAAACCAGGTCACAAAAACGGTGAGAGTTCTTATCTGTGCTTAAACGTCCTGCACGGAAAGCAGAAGGGCAGTGTGCCGCAGGCCCGTGAGGATTTTCTGGTGCCGGTACAATGCACGCCACTACACTGAAGATGGAAGATCAACTACAGCAACTTGTCCTCACATTTCATATTTAGACGTTTCCTACCGTTACGTATTTTAAAAAGTACTATGGAAAGAGGAAGCACATCCAAATTTTAAGAGCTATTTCACACTTAAAATTATTTCCAAAATGTTTCAGGACCAGAAGGAAGTTAAATTCCATTTATGGCACAACATAAAATCACTCTTTAAGCTACTGTTTTCTATGAGCAATTAGCTAGAAGGGTTGGAGAGTGTTCTTCACAAAATAAATTCTTTCCTTGATAGCATTCGATGATCCCAGCTTTCAGACCGTACTGAATACAGACGAGCCATCTATTCCACAGGAACTAAGACCCAAAGCGGTGCCTAACACAACACACAGGGCACTGCCGACAGATCAGACAAACCCACTATGCCTTCGGGTGACTTTTTTCCCCCCACCAAGAAATTACCACCACGTTTAACAATAAGCAGATATTTTAAAGACCAGCAGACAGCAATGTGCTTAACATGGATACGAGAATATTTGCTAGTAACATGGCATGCTTTTCAAGCGCTGCTGTAATGCTGCGTAAAACATTCAGGTGTAACCTTATTAAGCTGATGTCAGAATATACTATCCCTGAAACTGGAATTTTACAGAAAGGTTTCTCATTTTAAACAAACTCCGGCCATCAAGTAGCTCACAGCAAGTAAAGTTTGTGAGAATTAACAACTCAGTTTGAGAATGTACTTTTAAGAGGGCAATTAAGTTTTCTGCTTAGGCACCATAAATAGTAACAGGCCCTGTAAAATCTGTTATATAATAATACGATGCTGAAGCACTGAAAACTTAAGAGCACAGGAGGTTAAGCATGTTATGCTGGCGTTATGTGAAAAGAGGAAAGGAAAACAAAATGTTCAGGCTAACGGGCTGCCTGGACTTTCCTGTGTTCACATAGGCCTGCGATTCAAGATGTCTTTATTTCAGATGCCTCCCTGGAGCTTTATTCGCAGCAAGCTAATTAACATTCAAGTAGGGTCGAATTGTGGGAGGGGGAGAACAGGGAGGAGGGGAGGTGTCGCTCAAGAGAAGTTCGCTAACGTACACGGTCAGTCGCAAACTTCCTAGAGCAGGAGCACTGAGGGACAACAGAGGTAAAGGGAGCAGAATGAAGAATTAAAGGGCTCGGGTAATTTGTCAATATCTCTCAGAGCTCAGGGTCAATGATCTCTTACCTTCGGGTCGATTTTCTTAAAACTGGGATCTTCTTCATCCACCTCGAAGTAGAGCTCGGAAAGAGTGATGGACAGAGTGCCTTTCACCACCATCGAGGGTGCCACTAGCTGAGCTGGCGCGCTCAGGGCAACTGGACCTGCCAAAGAGTACAGACACCAACCATTGTCACAATTACTTGCTTTTCAAACCCAGAATATGATAATAAATAAAACAAAGATCTTAGCCCTTCCTTAAAGAGTCTTTTTTATCCCAGAAGAGAACATATGTAATACATTTACAGTTTCTCTGTTCTGCACAAAGTTGAAGCCGCTACAATTGCAAACTGATGCACACATTACAGATGCCAGAGCCAGCTTTAGCATGGCAAGATATGGTTTTCACTCAGACACATTTTCTTTTTGAGAAACTTCAGCGGTTGCATTCCTTCTGTTGTATGCAATATAGGGAGTGCACACACCAACACTTGAAATCTTACTGTCAGATGCGTTCCGTAGGTACTGGAGAGTTTCAATAGCTTTCTACAAAGATGAAGAAAGCAGTCAAGGCTCAAAGTTGTCTGACAGTGAAGTGTTCCCTCATGGATGACAGAAATCTATCGTCAAAGTTACACAGCCTTACGGAGCCTACAGTAAAATGTTTTAAAGATGCTTCTGATTTCACATTAAATATTTTTCAAGGATTCCATACAGCGTAAGTGTAGCTCAGGGACTATGGGAGTAAACAGCTGGAGGGTTGGTTTCCAACTGAATGAATTTTTATTGGAATAATCGCATCTCCACAGGGCTTATCGCAGGGACAGATCAGACGACCACTGAAAACAATAGGTTCGGCACAGATCTGGCAGTACGGGATCTATTATATAAACTAACACGCACAGAAGGAAAACAGGTTAGGTTTGTCATTTGGCTGATTAGGAGGTAAGGAAATGAAGTTTCTCGGTTGCAGTATTATCTGGCTTTTATAAAACAGCTGAAGATATGAAAGTGACATGGATAATTTTGTTTTAATAAAGCATCTAAAAATGAGGTACACACGTTCAGGTAATCAATGTGAGAATAACTGACAAAACATTCAGATGAATTGTCATTTCCATCAATTGTTAGGAGGGTGATGGTCCTTAATCTCGCATCAATCTCAATGTGTGCCACTAGGACAAAAGAAGAGATGCTCTGCTGAGATCAGAGCAGCTTTGCCCTCTATTCCCAATGTACAAATACATTGTGTTTGCAGATGGGCATGAGATAGCTGCAGAACTGCCATGATTTCCCAAAGCTCACCCTCACAAATGGATGAAATAAGCAGCTATGTGTTCTTTTGCTGTCTCCCTTTGCCCTCTGTACATTAGCATGTAATCCAGAGGAGAAATAACATTTTTTCAATCACCCTCAGACATTCAATTACAGGGCAAGCAGACAGCTGCAGAAGCTGGGGCAGTCCAGGTTCTGTAGAAGACCCCTGACAATTTCCACTTCATTTCTAACCCACACCACTTTATTAGTGAGGATTACTTCTTAATCCTATTGCCATTGTCAAGATTATATAATTAAACTCCCCTTTCACCTCTATTACTGTATGAATGCATTACTAGAAGCAATGAATACATAATAAAAGAGAAGGAAACAGAAAGCTGTTGAGAAGAAAGCTCGTGGTAGAAAGGAAGGAAAAAGAGATTCACACACATTAAAGGCTATTATTCTTTTGCTTCTTTCTTTTACTTCAGCCTTCCTACCCAAGTTTTTTATTATTATTATGCTATATTTTTGAATCTGTTTTTATTTTAAATTGGAGAGTGGAAAGCAGTTCAGACAAGGGATGAGCAAACTGACAATAAATAATCACTTCCACTAAATTTCATTAAATTATCATAATGTAGGCTCATCATATCAGGTTCTCAGGAAACCAGAATTATCCAAGAAACATCCTTTTTCTCTAAAGAAAATGAGCAAGGGATACCAGTTGAGAACGCAGAAGAACATAGAGAAGTTTAAAAAGGTTGAGTAATCCCATGCCCCTCAAATAACAATGAAGA
Source organism: Alectoris magna (assembly GCA_030625065.1). Lineage (NCBI taxonomy): Eukaryota > Metazoa > Chordata > Aves > Galliformes > Phasianidae > Alectoris > Alectoris magna. The sequence continues at coordinate 35,405,003 of CM060563.1, forward strand.
CACTCTGTTACCCCCAGTCTCCAAACCAAGGAAGTCACTATTTACATTCTGAACTGTACAGAATGGAGTCATTCCACTTGGATTGCAACATCAGCAAAGGCTGCACGAAACTTGGTCAAATTCATCAAGTTCAAGGAACTGAAGCACTGTTTTAATTTTTCTTCCAGGAAAAATGAGGTCAAATGTGGGTATGGTGGAGAAGGGACTCAAACTGGGGGGATGACCAGGGGCTTAAAGAAGTTAAATCCAGTGATCATATAGATCCTTCAAATGCAAGTGAATAATTCACGTGTGAAATTTTATCAACTGAGAGTGGGGGGGAAAAAAAATGGAAACTCTCCCAAGCCTTTAATTACAAACTTGCCTAATTGCCCACAGGGCCTTATGTTTTGAGGAGCGTAACAAGGTCAAAAATAAAGGAAGCTCTTGGCTGAGTAGAGCTGCTTTTCCTAAAGGTGGTTTCCTAGAACACAGGCATCTGCTCTGGAAGGCAGGAGGTTATAAAAAGCCAAGCAAAAAAATGCACAGCTCTCCTCAAGTGTACAGAAAAATGATGTTAATGATTCGGTTATGGGCAGGACCAACATATGGCTGTGCATCGCAAAGTATTATTTGCTGCAGAGCTGGTGAGATGAGAACTTCGGCAGTAATGAGGCTGAGGAGAAATCAGATAGTTGCAGTTACCCGTTAGGTTCTCCACTTCTCTTTCCTCCATGAATGATGTGATATCGTCGTCACCTTCTAAGAGAATCTCACTTTCCGAATTCTGATTTCCTAAGGCTTGACTCTTGATAGACTGCTTTCCCTTAACAAGTATATCTTCGTCGGGAGCTGCAACGAGAAAGGCACGGAGCTCTGTCAGGTCTGAGACAAAGCAGTATAGCGTCGTGTTTTTTTTATACAAAAATGAAAGTTCATAAAAGAAAACACAGTTTGGGACAACCTATGGGAAGTAGCTGCCCTAATCCCCTAATGTTAGGACCCAACTAGTTTTAATCCTATTAAGCCTGCTCAAAATTACCCGCAGCTCTCCTCAGCGGCTAGCTGCGCAAGCAAGCGCTTGACGACGGCGCAGGGGAGCCTAAAAGCGGCTCTTCCCCGCGGCTCCCGTTCGCACGCCCACCGCCGACTCCCGGCCAAGCTCCGAGCCCCGCTCCGTCTCGGCGGCGGCAGCGGCGCCGCTTCCCCGCGCGCCCCGGGAGGGCACCGGGACGGCTCCCCTCGCTTCCCCGGCGGGAAGGCGAGGAGGACGGCCGCGTGCACCTGCCCTCAAGAGGCGCGGGGACCGCCGGCGGGAACCTGCGCGTGCCGGCGGTGCCGCGAGGCAGGCGGGAGCGGGCAGCTCGTGCCGCCGCCGCGCGATTCGGGCGGAGCCGGGGCCCCGCAGAGCCACAGCGGCTCCCGGCACAAGCTCCGCCGCGAAGGCCCTGCGGAGGTTTTGCTTAGCTTACGAGCTCAGAGCAGCAGCAAAACAAAACCAAAACAAAAACACGGAGACGAGAGCTCACTACACAGGAGCTAGCACTTACTGTGGTCAAGGACAAAAACAAACAAACAAAAAAAACCACTACCACTTTTTCTCCCCCCCCACCCCCTCTCCCCGCACCATTTAAAATGAGCACGCTATTTCTTAAATATATTGAGAACGCCTGTAGCACTGCGCCTTTGAAAACCCTGCACCATGAGTAACTCTCTGCAACACGCTGCTGACTGCTGCCTCGGAGCGCTGCCACGCAGGACGGGAGTTGTGCTGCTCGTTTGAAACCAAAATGTTACCGTGCAAACACTTCCAGCAGGAGGCAAGTCCCCAGTGGCGAGTTATACAGTTTAAATTAACTACATATATGCACATAAATTGCGAGTAATAGACTTTGCAATTAAGTGAAAAATAACAGAATAAAAATATATTTAAAAAACTAAAATATCCCAACAAATGCCCTGTGCTCGTTGTGGACATTACCAAAAATAAAGAGAGAGAAAGAAACAAAAAAGGCTCCAATTGCCATGCAGAATAGGCTTCCATTTCTGCAGGTCAATTTCTCGCCAAGCCATCACTGCCGCTCGAATGTAAGCAATAAGTAAAAAGTAAATTATCAAAAAGCCTTAACAGCATCGTACAAACCCAAGTTTTACTTTCTTCTACAGCACACCCATATAAATAATGATAACTCCGATTCTGGAATTGTTCAGTGTGAGCTGAAACCCTTCTTGTCATGGAAATATGCAGCTGATGGTTAGAAGGGTTTTCCTGTAATTAACTCCCCCTGGAGGATTTGAAGTTAGCAGCAGTAAAATTACCGACAGAGAACTAACACACACCACATGCACTGGCATTCTGCGGCCCAGCAGCTTTCTGCTGAAGATCAAAAAAGTAAAACAGAACAAAACCATTCCGTGGATAAAATAGAGGAGAATCAGCTTTTTTTCTTTTTTCTTTTTTAACTTTTTAATGCTGGCAAAGGACACGTGCTGTTTCAGACCCCCATTCGCATTTTGGCCTCCTTCACTATAAGATACTATTTCAAACTTGCCTTCTACCTATTCTCATTTAAGACCGAAAGCCAAAATCTAAGGTTAATATCCCTATATTCAGCACAACTTGTGACACGTCCTGTTGTCCTACCATTAAGAAAGTGTAAAATCAGTATGGCAGCTTCCAACCAAAGACGATCAGCAACAAAAATACAAACCTCCTGCCTCACCTTCCCTCACCAAGATACTTCTTTTCCAAACTATCTCATAGCGATTCAAACACAGACACACGTTGCAGAACTGCCTTTTTCAAGAGGAGATTTTAGACAGAGGTTCTTTTAGTCCATTTTTGCAAACTCTTTTCATTCTGTCATCTCTCTGCAGTTACCTACCCATACTTCCTGACCTGCACTCCAGCATACAGGACCGTGTACACATGCAAGCGCATGGCGGTGTAGCACAGGGCTGCACACCACACGCACTGACTGGTGCCAGGCAGCACACTGAGCCCGGGACTGCTTGTTCTGCACCAGGCTGAACAAAGCACTGTGCCTACAGCCCCCAAGCACAGGGGCACACAAGTACCTGTGCAGAAATGGAATACAATCCACACCAATTCACTTATGCTTTGCAGAGAAATGCACTTCCGTAGGCCGCAGTCCAGTTCTTTTTGTATTTACCAACTAGAGATGCATGCCACCACGCGGCATGTTTAGTTCTCACGTGACACATTCGGTTCCCACACACACGCAGGGGTGATGTCACCGCCCAGGTCCCAAGCCCTGCTCAGCCATCTGCTAGGGCAGGCTGCTTTCTGCCAGACCCGCCCCTTCTTGGCATCACCGCATCTCAGGGCTCCAGCCCTGCAGACCTCCACTCATTCACTTGAATGTTTTCAAGATCAAGACCAAAAGATACGGCCTATGTTGTGCACAGAAGGTGACGACCCGCTGGCAGTGTGTTTAGCTGGCACACTCATTCCTTTGGTACATTTCATTACTGCACTTCCACACAGTCTTTCCCAAACAGACTGGGAAGGCCCACTCTCAAGAAGCTTTTTGCAAATATATCTGCACAGAGCTTGATTTGTTCCAATTCCATCTCTGGAACACTTGGGTGTAAACATAATCATTCAGCTCCCAACATTCACAGAAGGGCAGGTTATTCTGAATTATTTGTCTACAACTTAAAGAAGATATATAATTTTTAAAAGATGTTAAAAAAATCAAGTATCAGGAAGTACCCTACAGAAGATAACTTACTACTACAGTTTGTATTTTTAATGTCTGGCAAACATATCAGGACAAGCAATTACAGGAAAAGATGCATTAAAAAGAAACCTCTCCGTTTGTTTTTCCAGAAAAAAAAAAAAAAGGCCTCCTAGAAGCTCCCCTAAGTTATTTATCTTTATTTTTTTAAGGCAACATTAAGAAAAGCAAGCACTTTCCTATCAGATTGTTAAAATAATATTTTTCAGACTTCCTTTTCATCCCTTGAGCTAAGGCAAAGACAACTGACCAGTCAAGTTCAATACTGTACACAATCAGTGCTCCGCACTTTCAGCCACAATGCTCTCAGGGTGGCTCCATCTGCAACACCACTGCTCTCCAGCCCACCCCACCCCCACCCAATTCTTAAGAAATATGAATTAAAACAAAGAGACAAAATCACCTGTGAACAAGCCAGATACTACATTTTCAAGCAGATAAAGATTATCCTCCAAAATCATGTACTGAGGGGGTCAGGCTCCAGCTAGGAGAGGCTTCAATTAGTCATTTTTGCATGATGTTAGCTTCCAGGAATAGAATTCTGACTTTCACAGGTATACAATTTGTAAATATTTTGGTTGTGTTTCTGAACAGTAAGTGGAACGAATAAACGGCAAAGAGTTAACTCTTTCCATCCCAAACCATCCTCACCTCTCTTTCCACCACCTCCAGGTACGCTGCTAGACTGACTTTTATAAATACCCATTTTGGAAAGATTTTTTTTTCCTTTGAAAAATTACCTAAAGCCTTTTCTTCCCCCAGGCAAGTTAATGTGAACTTGGGAATGGCAATTAAATTGTCAGAATTAAAAAATTTGTTTTTAACTAGAAGGTAGCCAGAAGTATAGTCATGGGGCTGGTATTGATTGTCTGAACAGAGAACATCAGTCTTCAGGTATTTATTCTGCCACCTCTGCACCAGAGGCTCTCCTTCAAATCAAATCAATCCCTGGAAAAGATTGGTTCTTGCTACTACGACGCACAACGAGGCTGCAACAGAGCTGATTGTTGTTGTTCTCTGTAGGTTTTACTGAACAATATCCAGGCTTCTGATTGTTTCTGAAGCTTTTTCACAGTTGCAAATTGTGATCTTTGCATGACTGTGAGCTCTCCGGGACAGGGAATGCATCTGATTTGATTTGCAAGACACCCAGCAGTTGCTAATGTGTACTTACCAGTGTACTAAAATCCATGCTACAAAGCATGCAATAGTACTTTTCCATTATTTATGCATTATTTTCCCTTTCAGCAAGATCCCGTATTGTCCAATTTCAGGTTTTAGTTTTGTTCTGTTTTTTTTTTTTTTAGAAAAGCTCGAATAGGCAGCAGGGAACCTTTGATTCATCATTTTAAAATGCTTTTTCTTCAGAGACACATAAAATTAATTGAAATAGAAAAGTTAATGATAAATTACTGATAAGTAATGATAAAACACCAAGGAAAAGCCTACTGCAAATTCTAAGGATATTCACATCCTGGGACCAGGGCCTGAAAATCTGGTTATGAAAATCTGAAAACAATGCTATTTTCTGACCTGAAATTGGTTAATATAAAAAAATTATAGGCACATTTCAAAAACAAATAGATCAAATGATTATTTAGGCTGACCCTTATGACAACTGTGTCCTTTGACACACACACACACCACCACCAGCAAAACCACTTTTGCATTTGTATACATTATATGTAGCTTCTAGTTGAACTTCAATTTGTACTTTGGTCACCTTACACCTTGCCAGTGGAGAGTCCGAGAACAGGAGCGTTGCACACCTATCTACACTCAGGAAGACAGTCATTAGCTGTACTTTCAGAAATCACATGAATAAGGTAAACTAGAAAATTCACTTGATATATAAATAAACAGAATGACAACAGACAACTAGGGTATTATGCAATTAAATTCAGAATAAAATGACATCAAGAAATTAAATATAACAGAACACTGTAATGGATGTCAAATGCTGAACAGAAGGAATGTAAAAAAAAAAAAAAAAAAAAATTAGCCCTATTTCAATTACCATGGTTAGCTATCAGTTATGCTTTATCAGACAGGGCTACCTCTATTCAGCTTTATTTGGTATTGACAAAATTCTACTCCTGTCCATTACAAACCAAGTATGAGTGATAGCTCTTGAAACAATGGCATGGATTAATGAAAATATCATGTCACTGTGAAACATGAATAATTCTATTAGCGTGCACTTATGTTTCATTCCTTCAAAAAGATCAGTTACAAAAATACAGGTAGGAGCTATAAATATTTTTCAGTAAAAATAAGAGTTATTTTTCTATGTTTTGTTAAACAATGTAAATATTAAACAGGAACACATGAGGAGAATACTTCAAACTGTGTCAAGACCAATTGAATCTAAACTACACAATTTCTAAAGGGGGCAGTTCTTTATCCAGTGGCATTAAACAGAAAGAAATCTTGTGTCATTAAAGTCCACGGCATAGAAACAACAAACAGTATTAACAACAACAAGCCCCAAAGCAGCAAGTGGGTTAATTAATTCTACATCTTGCTCCTCTTTCTATAGGAAATGATGTAGGTCTCTATGAACATTGCTTTTAGATCACTTTATTGACTATTCTCTGTATGGTCATTTATTTTAAAGGACTGATGTCACATTTGGCATTATATCAGCTGACATATTGTAGACATTTTCTTCCAGAAATGGCTCTTTAAGGCTGAGTGCAAGAGGTTAAGATGCCTGATAGAAACTAACTTTATGACAGCAATGTTCTTCTATGCCCCTACAACAGTCTTAATAATTTTAAATTAGCATGAAGTGAATGTCTTCACGTACAGTATGCGCGTGTATGTATATATATGTGTGTGTGTATATATATATATATGCTGTAATTCACAGACTAAAAAAGACAAATAATACCTCCATTTAAATGATTCTAATTAGTGATGTGCATTCAAGGGGAAGGGTGCTGTTTTAATTGTAATCAAATTATTCAAATTATTTTTAAATATAATAAATATTTTTCTTCACTGGATAACAAAGACAAACATTCCAGACTAAAACCCAAAGTTCACTAGCTTTCAATTTGTGTCTTTTGGTTTGTTGCAGTTCCAAAAGAGAGTGTTGCATTCATTTAGTAAATGCATTCCTATATAACAGATAACAGCGTGTAGCTGAGTGATCCCCAATAATAAAATGAGGGAAAAAAAACCCTGTTAAAAATGTGATCTGTTTTGAAAATCACCAGGTAGGAGTCGTCAGTACCTTTTACTGCTTGAACAATACTTTACATACTGGCATTTGTTACTATTTCTTCCATATCAAATCCTCACAGAAATCCTTGAGGACTTAAACACGCACAAGATCTGAATAAAGTTTAGCTCTAGAAGTGCTATTTTTTTTTTTCATCTATCTGTAAGGATAGGCAGACACATGCTAAGGCTAACTGAAATAACTGCTGTGAATCTCCGGCTATTGTCTTTTGAAGTTACTAAGTCATAAACAGGTAATCTACCACAAGAACGTGTGTCCAAGGATTAAAGGCAAAATGACATACCCTTCTGTTGTACTTAGTTAAGAACTGTATTGGTAATCACTGTACACAAAGCGTGCACAGCAAACCATCTCTCAGCTAAGATGTAATGAGGGTGCTTAACAAATACCAGCATCGCTTATAATAAGCAACGGTCAGTTCATCTGTGTACGGAGCACGTCCAAAATGCAGTGACAAACCTTTTGGCGTTTGGGACAATTTTATAGCACCTTCTAGGAAGGAAGGTCTAACCTTCTCACCAGGTATTGTAACCTGCTGCTATTGGCGAGAAGCAGTTTTTACACTGACCATGTTCTCCAGCTGCTTTTAGTGTCGCTTCAGGATGTGTCGATCCGAGGGGGTTACGCACAAATCGTCGCCGGCGCCGCAAGTCATCTTCCCAGTAGTCAAGGCGCCAGAACTCACGAGGACGACTACAATGAAACAGAGGAGCCACATATGTTAGCAATTATCAAACAGCATGGTAGCACTGAATTTCTGCATAAAGCTCTCCTTGTTTGCGCTGCCTTTTTTTTCCTTCTTTTTTAACCTCCCCCCTTTCTGCAATCTTTTACTTAGGTATGTCCTTGAAAATAACAATATCACCTTCCAGTCTAAGGAACTCCTTTCCCTTTTTTCTTGGAAGGTGAAATGAGCACTAAATACATCATTTTGAAATGAATTGCTGACAGTGTGATCAGTTTCCCCACACTCTAGTGGCATGTGCTCCGATTTCAGCCTCATTTCAGCCTCAGCAGGGCACCTTTCTCAGTGACTGCATTTATAAACCAGAATAGGGAAAAGGCTATTATAAATATGGTATAGCATTACCTATATTAATCAAAGTCTGTCCCCCTTCATTTTTCTTCCTAATTTGTGCCTTTTTGCACAAGGTCAGTAAATCATACCATGAATTCTTGGTCCAGAAAGTGTTAACTTTAATGAATACCTCAGTTACATGGTTATGTATGTGATAATAAAATATTACTCTGTTTAGATGTGCAGGAATTTAATTAAAATAATCTCTTAAAATATTCATTACATTTAGCCCCTGAGGCTTAGAACAACACAAGAAAATGCATTTCTTTTCCATTTACTGTTTTTAAATAAACCATTCCCGAAGAGTGAAATAGCAATCTATTTCCAAGCAAATCAGATTGGATTTCTGCTTTATGTAGTTGTGTTTCTACATTTAATTAAAAACTACATGTTATGATGTGTAATAATTGCTATATTGAAGGTATACATTTAAAAAATTACATCTAGAAAAGGTGATATCAAATTCATTATTTTCCATTGTACTCTCCAAACATATGTAGATCTTTTTAATATGGTCATATATAAGCGCCAGTTACTATCTCGTTATATGATCATGACTGAACACCACTGTAAAATGATATTTTAGCCTAGAAAACATACCAAAAAAACCCCACAATTTCAGGAATAGAAAAATAAACAAACAAAAAATGCCTGACACACAGAATGGGCATGATAGGTTTATAGCCTGAAAACCTGTATGCTCAAGTTATAAAATACTGGCTTTGTTTGTTAACGTAACTAGTACTAAAACAATAACTGGCAATGTACATATATTCCATCCCAGGTCCAGAAGCTAACAGAAAGTATAGCTGTCAACACTGACAAATGAATAGCCATAACTAATTTACAGATCCCCATGTTAAAATTACCCAATATCTATATTCTTAGTTTTGAGATCTAAAGGTAGAAATTAGTTTTATTTAACGCAAACCCAGGTTTCAAGAACACGTAGTAACAAAAGCCACAACCATTTGCACAGCCCTCCTTTTAAACATAAAGCTGACAAAATAATCCTATTAAAAAAAAAAAAGAAGAAGAAGAAGAAAAAAAGGAAAAAAGGGAGTCTATCCATGCATCTCGCTTTGTTAAATTTGTTCCTTTTTCTAACATCAAGGAAAAGGCAGCGCTATTCTTCATCATCCTGATTTCCAAATTTCAGAAAAATACTGAAGTATCTGCAACAAATATCTCAACATCTTATATTTGCATTTTGCGTGTTACAAACATGCTACAGTTTGAGTGCTTTGATTGTAAAATCCAATGGTTTTGGAATAATTAACCAAACAAAGCAGCATAAAACATAGGAAGATTCAAAGCTCGATTAATAACTTAAAATTCTCCTTTACCGATTGTAGAAAAAAGGCAGAACGCAGCTGGCTATGTGCATGCCTTTGATAGTCGGAGAGCATGGATAGGCACTTCATCATTCTGCCTACCTACATTTATCTGTTAAAATTATTATCAAATATCAGCCAGGATGCAGTCGTGAATCACAGACTGCTCCTCGTCTTCAGGGGAATGATACAATGAGGGTCTATTCATCAGTATGGCAATCGGCACAAGTAATTAGTTCCCTAGACTGAGATCTCCTACAAAGCTTATTTCAGTCAGCACCACAAACATATGACAATGAAAAGCTAATGGAAGCTGCTAAAATTTGTTAACCTCTTCTGCCATCAATCCTTCTGGTATTCTGCGCCACAGTATTATGCAAAGATGGTAAATTATTAATTTGTCATTCATCTATCTTTCTACAGTTTTCATAGAATTAAGTGTTGTCATTCTTCTGGATAATAATTTAAATTATACTATATTACAATACTGTGTTAAAATTATTAGAAAAATAGGAAACTATGATCGAAATATTCTCCTGAAACATAATATATCTTTAGTCCCATATCTTTACTTTCCATTCACCATATGAAATTTAGATAGGATTGCTCTTCACCAGTTCAATGACTATTGAATACACAGTTAACAACATACCAACTATTCAATTGCATATCTGGGTATTTGTAACTATTGGAAACCACTGTGTGAGGAGGGGAAAAAACATTGCCTTTACACAAAGGCAAATACCCAAGAAAAATAACTGTATAGCCAGAAGTAAGCACCTATTGTCTAATTCTTAAAAATGAGCCACGTCTAAGAGCAGCTACTGGGACAAATGTGCATTAGTACCAATGTAAGCCAGTAAACCAGAACAACTCACTCACAGGTATGACCAACAGACTGCTCCAGCCCTATCCCCAAACAAGAATGCTGTAACATGCCCTCCTTAAACGTCTACAGCTAGGGGGAGACAGACGTAAATACTGCTCTGTTTGGCTAAATCTTGCTAGCTGAAAGACAGAAGCATAATGAAGCAAAGAGCCAAGTAACTGGATTTTGAGAACAGTCCAGTGCTGTTAACTAAGGGTTTTTTTTTGTTGTTTGTTTTAACAACAGAAGCCTCTGGCCCTGCAGTAAAGGCTGCCATATGGACTAAAGGTGCTATATGGACTGGATCAATGAACATAAGTACTCAATTAGTGTAAGTGCAAGAGCAACGTTCCTCAGGGGACTGGGGATTTATGAATTATAAATCGTATGATTTGCATGGATTTGTCAGGGGCCTCACTAACATGATACACAGTAATTGGTGGCTCCTTAGTAACAATACTGAACGAATACTTTTATATTAAATGTCTTATTCAAATAGAAATACCATTACATTGCTTTCTTTTCAAATAGTTCTCCAAATTGCCATCTGTGTGCTCAGATTTGAGATAAAACTTTCTTCTCAACTCCCATTTAGCTAAGTAGATAAATTGTACAGTTTAGATGAAATACGCAATGATCAATATTACCTTTATAACAGGATTTTGAGCATGTAATGTAAAGGAAAAGGATACTTCACTGTCGTCAAAGGGAAGAAGTTTACATGCCAACATATCTTAATTCCAAGAACAAGAAGATCGGGAAACCTATTTTCTTTACCATTTTCAAAGACTAACCAATTGGAAACAAAGCATACCAACTGGCCTGCTAGCTTTATTATGGTATTATAAGAATTCTAGGCTTGAGAATAACCTTGAGGTCCTCATATGCTAAAGGAGACTTAAATTGAATCTAAGCAGTGCAAGCACAGAGCAATGAGAGGATCGCACAATTGCTGAAGAATTACTTCTTGTAATGTTGAATGCATTGTATATTTCAAGATGTTCTGTTATCCTTATGTCCACAGAAAAGAATCAGTCAGTATACCAGTGTGGATGCAAAAAGCATTCTGCAAGGTGGTGAAAAGTACAGAAACAGTAAACCCAGACAAGCAACAGTTTGAGAGGTCTTGGGGTTGCATTTGGGCCAACAGCTAATCAAGAATGGATTTTAACACACCAAAGAAGCACCCAAGCAGATCTTTATGTTAGTAAAGTATTAAATAAAAGGAGCACAAGAAAGAGAAACGAAGAAAAGGAGAGAAAGGTGAAAGCAGCACAACTTTACAGAAAACACACGCACAGGTAGGGATTAAATCTAAACTTTTAAAGAGAAATAATTCTTGCTCTGGTTCATGGCAATTATTTCCATTAAGTGCAGATATAAAACATTAGCCAATGTGAATTTTGTAATGCTAGAAATTATTTCATGGATGCGTCCAGAAGCCAAACCTGTTACCAGGCCACAGAATGAGAACACAGATGGTAATCATGCAGCTAGCGTAGCACCCCATTCACATGTCCTAAATCTGCATGAAGACACTCAGATAAATTTCCATATGAGAGACTTTTTATTGGAATTCAAACTGTAGAATCAGGCAGGTAAGTCAATCTGCAAACCCAATCTATCCTTCAGTGCTCCACAAAGGCCATCACAGGGCAATCGTCAGCAATGCCAATTTCAGAGGGGTAACACAGAGATCTGAGCTAAAATAGTTTCATAGACAACAGAACACAGAGTGGCTTATCCATCAGAGGCAACACTACAGATCTGAAAAAAAATCTGGGAGAAAAAACATTCAGAAATTTCCTCTATTTCTAACCACGTGCCTGCCAAGGCTTCTGGTTTTAAGTGATTCAAATCTTTGGTTGCCATGGATCACCAAATAGCTCATGCGCAATATCAGGTGCCACTTCTAAATTAAGTAGGAATAGGAAATATGAACGTCTCATTCTTAAGAAAAAAAAAAAAAATGCTGGGTTATTTTAATTCTGGTCAGTAACATTTCTTACTCCATATCTAGGTAGCTTTATCTTTCATGTGAAACACTTCATGAACTCAAGCCAGACATTTGCTGCTAGATATCTAGAATTTTTTTTTTCCCAAAAAAAGCAATAGGTATTCACATTCAACTGTCAACGCAAAGATAAAAGTGATGAAGTTCTAGAAGGAGCTGCAGAAATCTTGAAAGAATACTGCTAGCAGTCTGTAAGGCATCAAATGCAACATACCTGCATTGATGTACCTGCTCTATCTTGCATACAGAAATCCACTGCATTTTCATGCAGCTGCACGTCTAGAATATTAAACTCAACTCTCCTGTATTTTGCCTTTCAAAATACAATGCAACATATCTTTTTCCAACTGACTTGATAAAATGTAATCTCAGAAATCAAGTAAAACATTTTCTGAAACCCTTTTCACTGCTCTCTTAATAAGCTTTCAGAAATCACAATTTAAAAAGAAAGTTACACTACAGTACATTAATGAATTTAGATGCATGTCTAAGTATGATTCTGAAGAAATTTTTTTTTATGTACAAATGCCATTAACAGTTTGTAATGTGATCAAAAAAACATTTCAGAAGACAGAGCACTGAGGTACACAGTAGTAAAGCATCGCCCTGAAGATGTAGCTTGACAAGGAAGTTCTCAGTAAAAGCATCAAATTCAGCGTCTCACCCAGAAATTCCACAAACCGGTGTCTTTGTTGCCACCCAGTAAACCTAACCAGAGAATAAAACTTAACTGATGCAGTAGGAAAAAGACTGCTTTACAGTAAATTAGGTGCAGGATCTGATTCACAGCATTGTCCGCACTAGCAAAGCACACAGGAAAAGGTTTGGTTAGTATTAAGTCAGTTGCCACTAAAATATTATTTGGCCAGCTATACTCTATCTTACTGTGTGTATTCCATAGCACTTGGCTGATAATGTATCCATTTCAGAATATTAAAGATTAATTAACTCCTGGCAAATGCCTTGAGATCCTTGGAAATACTACGCACATCACCTATATTTTCTTCAATGGTAAAACCAGTGAAAGAAGATCACATTCACACAAACACTGGAGGGGTTCTGCCATAAACTTGATCATGATAACAATCTATGATTATTAAGTTTGAATGTTTTTTTTCTGTTTTACAATTTGTAGTCTATTTACATTGCAGTTCAGCCAGCAACTACGTAACTAAGAATGAGGCAAAGAAAAGCACAGGTGAGGTGAAGGAAAGAACTAAGGAGAGGATGACTTGTGGGTCCCTTCCAACTCAGGAGACTCGACGATTGAGGATGTATTTAATACTAAGAAAGACATACCATATGCAACATGGCACAGTCTGTGCCTTCTCACGGTATCTCCATTTTTCTCCTACACAGCCATTCATGTTCAGTAGTTTCAGAAGAAAGATTTCCTCAAATGGAAAAAATCAGTTCCCTTAAGCAAAAGGCATCATGCATAGGGCAGGCTCTTAAGCCCTACCACAGTCACTGCTGTAGTGGACAGCAACTGGTCATAACAAAAGGCCAAGACCAGTGAGTAAAACTTCTCTGATATAATACTGATTATGCTTAATGTTAATGCAATCTATTAGATTAGCATAGTCTACTTGCTTCTCCTAACTCTTTTCTAAGACAACACTTGACTCTAGCTAAGGATTCTCCAAAAGGTCTCTTGCCTTCATCTGTATTTCAGCGTTACCAAAAGGTGTTGTGTTTGTTTTTTTTTTCCCCAGTGCTTTCAGGAGAGGAAGTAGCGCCATTCTTTTGCACATCCTTCAGAATAAACAGACGTGCAAAGGAGGGTGTGAGCTTCAGGCACAACGTGTGTATGGAGTGAGCACAGAACTGTTTCTGTGGGGACCTCTGCACAGTTGTAAGAGACCTTGGTACAGTTTAAACCTTATGTGCTTCCACTGTAAAGAAAAAAAATGGAGATGTCAGCAAGGGAAGTATGTCCTACTAGATGTTTTCTTTTATTTTCGTATATAAACAAAACAGTACCAACAGCACAGATCTGTAATTCCGAGATTTGCATTTTAAACATTGGCACAAATGCTGTTTGAGGGCTTTAATACGGTAAGTAGTCATGATATTATGTCTGTCTGAGCCATCCATTAGACAATGCAGTCACAACTCCCCGCCTAGGCCTCCCTACTTCTGAACTACACCCCAAATCCACTCCCCTCTAACTACCATACGCAAAACAAAAGAAGAGGAACAATGCCAATTTCAGATATCACACAGGCTTTCTTCTGCATAGACAAGCCTTGAACCTCTCATTTTATAAGCAAACTAGAAAGAAATATTGACAATAAATGTTTCCGTCCTTTACAGATTATAAAGCACCATGTCAAGGTAAAGACAAGCCCACCTTTAAGGTGTCACTGCTCTAGATGATGGTGTTTTTAACTTCCAGTTTAAAAACAGCTCTGTTTATGTATGAGTTTATGCATGCTCTTCTTTGATCTTTATTAACCCCTTGGTGGCTACTTACAGCTGCAGCTTTTTTGGAGGCAACATTCTTTGAAGTGCTGGCATTCCTGCACACGCTGATACTTCAAAGACGGCCCACTTAAATACATGATACAGCACCAATCATGTGCACTGTGACCACTATCTTATCTTAGGCTGATCTTATTTTGACCACTAAAATAAAGCTACTCTTTTAAAGACAGTCATCTTGCAACACTGTTCAATTCTGCTGGTACCTCTATCAAGATTATTTATAAATTAACTGAAAACTACCCTATTCCTCTATAAGTACTAGGTTAGCATCAAACCTTGGCTTTGAGTAAGGTTAGTTCAAACACGATTCAGGCATGGAAGAAAGAATACATCACAAATTTGCAACAAATGCTTTGACTCAGCTGCTCAAAGGTCTTTCCAGATCTCTCACATCCAACACCTGATCGTAGTCAGCAAGTTTTAATTTATTTTTCAAAATAACTCGAGTTCATACAGATGCCACAAACTGCTATTCGTATTACAAATAACTACTGTAAGTTCCAAAAGAAGGCACACTTAATTGCACTGCTTTTATTTTTTGATGCTTTTCTGACAATGCAGAAATTTAGTCTGCAATAACTAGCATCCCATCCTTACAAAAAATGAACAACAGAGCATAACAATATTGGTTGGATGGATATACTTATATATGATAAAGCAGCTAGATATATCTTTATCCACTTCCTTCACCATTTCTACCAGCTCTGATGCTTTCACCACAAGCACATAGACAGAAAGGATCTTTATCTTCACACACAAATAATTCCCCACAGAACATACGATGATTGTGTAACGTACACTGAAATATTATAACTCAGATTAATTCATTCCAGTAGCTTGTAATTTCAGATGACAACCCTTGACCATGTCTGTATACACAGATCAACTTTTCACCAAAACATTTCAGTTGTAAATTGGTCCAAACCCAAAAATATTAAGCACGTGAATTACAGTAAAGCATTTTCTAAAAATCTTAGTGTAAACTGGCCCCAAACTTTTCAGCTACACTGCCATTACTTTTACAACAAACAGGATGAAATCACATTCCCACATATCTGCACTTTTAAAGAGCTGTGGTTAACCTACATCCTTTTCTTTTATGGCTTTCTTAACAGCTGGATACTTCTCCTGCTTCTGCAAAAATGTAACAGTGCACCCCTCCAATTCAGCAATTATTTTTCTGCTCTATGCTCTTATAACAGAAGTTCAAATTATTATTTTTTAAGGGTCCTATGCCAGAAAAGTCTAAACTAATCATATTATCCTTCCCAAAAATTTGTTCTATTTTTTTCCAAAGTAAGTTGAAATTAATATGTAGTAACTAAATTAATTCTACAGATCAACATACATGAAAGGGAGGAATAGAAAATATGACAAGTGACTTAGGTACAACATCTGCAGCACTCCAATCCACAATGAACCTATGTGAGTTCTGTTAAAGATCACTTTTCTTCAAATCAGCCTGCCATAACATTTTCCATTCAGGAAGGAGCAACACATTGGTCCCTGTGATTGGAATGATACTCTCCAAATTATGAGAGATAAAGCAACTTTGGCCTGCTTACATGTAGCATTTATTTTGTTGGTTCTTTTTGACCTGGAATAAGAAAGAAAGGAAAACTGTTTCCAGAGTCTTTAAGTGACAAGATACATATACTGTATTTATTTCATGGACAGAACTTGAGTGCATCTTGGGAGATAGAAAATTCCTCTTTTAAGCTCTTGCTTAATCACAAATTAATTTGAACACACTTGCCATTCTGCCTTGAAGCATACTATGGGCAACTGGTAATTCTCTGAAGTCCACTGCATGTTTAACAACTGTTAAAACAATATCTTAGAAAAAGTGTTATCAGTTTAGATTGCAGGTTAGGACGCTAAAATCTCTCAGACCTTCCAACTTCGAAACTTCCATGCATTTCTTCTACTCTCTGTACAGGAACGATGATATAATTAAAATCAAAGCTTGCGTAATTTCAAAAGCAAACAAATAAAAACAACAATAAAAAAAGCACCGGCATTCCAGCATGATTTCAAGGCTAACACATCTGTCAAAGCTTTAATTCAGGATTTAAAAAACCCAAGGCAGGCAAGAATCTGGGAAATGACTTCATCGGGTGATGATTGCGGGAACATATGTAAGAAAGATCTCAAGTAACTGCAAACATTGTATCACTCTGAGAGACAGGAAACAATAAGTACAAGCCAGCAAGACCACTAGGAGCACACCGAGTAAGACTCCTAACTGTTAGCATAATACCGTAGCACGGTCAGGAAGCAACAACAGGACCAAAAACCCTTACAAATGTTTAACTTATTAAATATGTTTCTCATTTGAAAGTCTTGTAAAAGGTGTCTAAAAATAAAGACACCACCAAATCATTATTTTTCAGGCCACATAGAGCACACGGTATTTAGCCAAGGTTTAAATGAAGGAAAGAGTAACTTGAAAACACACCTTATCTTCTGTTAGAGTGTTGTCACATTGTATATGGTCAATGAAGTGAAAGGTTGGCAGTTAGCATGCATGGCAAGGAGACAAGCTCTAAGCTGCTCCATCACACCACAAGGGAAGATGCTGCATAGGAGCAGCCCCTTGTCAGGCAGTAGCCTCTGCAAGACACAAGCACCCATGAGAACTAGGCAAGTAACTGCACCTATACTCTACTAATGAGAGTGGAGAAGCAGTGTTAGGGGATGGCAGCCCATCAGGTGAGACAAGTATTCACAAGATTGGGAGCTGATGTGTGAACTTCTGTTTGGAAACATGGAAGCGTGTGTATCTGGGGTGAATGTCAAGAGGTAGAAAGGCACTCCATAGCCAGTTTTTCTGCTCAGCTGTCATTCAGCATTTAGATAATTAAAGTACTACCACATTTACTACTACATCTCTGAGTTCCAATTTGACCTTGCCTAAATTCCTAATATCTGCAGCTTTAATCTCCCATGCTACTGAAGCTAGCCATGACCTACTGACAGCCAAGGGTCAGAAAGGCTCTGAAGCCAGTAACAAGCTCCTTCTGAAAATCACAGTTATCCCATAGCTACATTAATGAAACGCAAGTGCAGAAGCCATCCTTAGTAATGTTAGCAGTTAATGTTAGGAGTTAGTTGCTAAAGGGTTACTTGCAGAAAAGCACCTATCCTTACTTTACACTCAAAACTAACAGTGTTAGCATTTTAATCTATCACAGAATCACAGAATTGTAGGGGTTGGAAGGGACCTCCAGAGATCATCGAGTCCAACCCCCCTGCCAAAGCAGGTTCCCTACACCAGGTCGCACAGGTAGGCGTCCAGGCGGGTCTTGAATATCTCCAGAGAAGGAGGCTCCACAACCCCCCTGGGCAGCCTGTTCCAGTGCTCCGTCACCCTCACCGTAAAGAAGTTCTTGCGCACATTCGTGCGGAACTTCCTATGCCCTAGCTTCATCCCATTTCCCCTTGTCCTGTCCCCACGCACTACTGAAAAGAGTCCAGCTTCACCACTATGGCCACCACACCTCAGGTATTTATAAATTATCATTCAGGAACAGAACTGGTAACAAATGTTGTTAGAGCTTAGACACAACAAAACAGGAAATGTTTCCTACTTCATTTCAGTGAACTTCAAATAAGCACACTAGCCCTCACCCCTCTGTCAGCATCCATAGAGATACATGCTAAAAGACAATGCAATTTTTACTTCAGTGATGCTATTACCTCTCCTGATAAGGTTTCCAACTTTTCTCTCTCTAGCCAGCTACTCTTGTATTTGCTTTTAAGATGAACTTACCAGCCTTCTGAGCAACCGGGGTTAAAGTCAAATGTAAAAACAAAACAAAACAAAAACCCCACAGTTCTTAACACAAAGTGGTTCTTCTCAACACAGCATCTCATCATGGAGAAGAAGGATGTAGAAGGCTGTCATTCACAACTGGAATCAAAAGCCCCATACAGTAAACAATCCCTTTCCTGCAGCCCCTTAAGATAACTGAGGCATTTCCCTATCAAAAGGGAGAACGGAGCAATGTGGAGTAACACACTGGAGTGCATCCAACCCCATCACTGCAGCAGGACCCTGAACAGTCTGAGGCTTCCTGTCCCCCCGCCTAAGCAGGGACATGATGGCACCCGTTGGACAAGAGCCCCAAAATGGCTGCATCTTTTCTCACCAAAAGCCTAGCCTCAAATTCTGCATCAAAAATGTCAGTGGTAGCTTAAGTAAGAGTAAGAATAAGGTGACCATCTATGACTTTTCCCTTAATACTCTGCCAGTTCCTGGCTGTTTCCAGCTCAGGGAAGTTACTGAGCTTTATATGGCTTGTCTGCCACCATCTTCTTCCTTCCAATGCGCCCCTCCTCCAAGTATTCACCCAGAACAGAAATGCAGACTTCAAACAAATACAAGTACAAGCGGCCTCAACCCTCAGGGTCGGAGTACAGATATGCGGAAGAATTACTACTGAGAAAAACAGCACGCCAGGACTGTGCTAATTTCTTTTATAATAATGTCATTTAGGCTTCAAAGTAATGAGTTTTAAGCGGCCTGGGGAAACCTTAGTTTCTAGACTACGTAATTCCACTTGGGTGTATAAATGAAGTACCTGTACAGTATGTGATATTGCTAGCATTTATGCAAAACAACTGAAGAGACCAACCTTTTAGGTATTAAAGAAACCCCTAACAAAACTGTAAATTGCATATTTAAAATCCAGGATGTAAACATGAGGGCAGAACTCTTCAGTGCCATACAATTCTCCATATTTTCATTATTATTATTGTTGTTATTTAGAGTTGTTAATTCTTGATTTAGGTAAATTCTCCAGAGAATATTATTTTTATTTAAAACCATACTGCTGTTAAATTATCATGCATACATTTAGAAGCATAATTTAGGCATTCTGCATCACAATGCATTTTTTCTTCCTTGAACATGATCTTCTTCCCATATGCATAAACTATATGTATAATTATCTGTACAGCCACATCTTTCTCCATTATTCAGCTTTAGAAATAATCATGTATCATGTTAAACTAAGCTAATTTCTCATTTCAATAGCTTAAGAAGAAAAATTAAAGAGCTCAAACATTTTGATACAATAATATAACACAACCTTTTCAGGAAACCTCATCCACAGAGTTTGTTACCTTCACCAAGAATTTGTTTGTTTCCCCTGAAGGGGAAAAGGAAAAATAAAATAAAAAAATATGAAAAAATCAGTTCTCTTTTTTAAAGCAATTTATGAATTTTAGTTTAAATTGTTTCAAATACTGAACATACACACAGCTACTCAGTACAACATTTTTCAGGTAAAAATTACAAATAAAGTAAAGAAAACAATGGCAAAAGGACTCAAAATCTGATCTTTTGCTACAGCTTCTCAAGGTCACCAGGATTCATTTTCAGTATCACGCACCATTAACATTTACTTTGTTGTACCAGTCACTAAGAGGGATAGAGAATATGGCTTTCACAAGAGGGATGGCTTTCATCTAGACTTTCACCCCCTTTATAGGGAATAACTTTGCTAAACTTTGGAAATGGAATACATGTGTGAAGCGATGTGGGAAAGCAGCAAATCACAGCAATAGCTAAGGATTACTACCAAACTATATGATAGAAGTAACCAATCTTTGATACTAATCGCTGCAAGATGGTATTTTCCTCCCCCCCAAAAAAATCCAGTGAGGGAAGGGGCCAGAAAGAACAGAGACAGCCTGACAATTATCACAGAGATTACAACATGCCATGCGATTTGGGGTTAAGAACTTGACACATTAACAAACACAATAGTTTCTTTCGCTGAATTTACTCTGTGACATAGACTGAATATTCGGCTTTTGAGAGCTTCATAAGAGGTAAATTGAAGGCAATTCTGATTGCCCAAAATTATAAGGTATGACTACATCTTTACTAATTGTTAATCACTTGGAATAAAATTTTGTAACTCAGAATTAGCTATGTTATGAGAATTTTAATTTTTCTACATGGAAGCTAGTGCCTAAAGTATCTATTGTATCATTTCTGTACACAGCTGCCAAATGAAGCTATGGTGATGGCCACATTTGCCATCACAGTTTGCATACAACCAGTAGATGCCTGCAAAATGCCTTTGCAGATGCTGCCCATTCTTCCCATGATCCTTTCCAGATACCCCCATTATCACAGGCCAAGACTGTGACTTTGTGTGCATCAAACTCACAGAGAATAGTCTTAGTTCGCATCCATGACAAATACACATATTTCCACAGATCAACTAAGCAAAATTTCAGAATATCATCTTTAAAAAAAAAAACAGTCTAAGCTTTCTCTGAAGAGACTACTCTAGACACATTGAGATGCACTGGGACAAATACATTTCAGTTGTCTTTCTACAGGGCTCTCTACACTCACTGCAACATAAGCAGCACAAAGGAGGAAATTATTTCATCCAAATAGAGAGCAGACAACGTGCCTTTGTTGTTGAGGCAATAAAGAAAGCGTCTAGATGTAGCAGTCACTGAAGATAAAAACGTGAAAGTTAAGAAGCCACAGGGAGGGACTACGCTGACATGATCTGCTAGTGATCGAAAAAAGAGAAGAGAGTTGGGAATCAGCAGGAGAAAAGGTAGAGTAAAAAGGGGACAGCATAAAACCACGTCTGCCTAGGACAAAAATTTGGGGAAGGCAAGTGGGAAATCTGATGTAGCATGAATGGTGACAGAAACTGCAGGCAGACAACAGCATAAAGTGGAAATACAGAGAGGGGGAGAGGCAGAGGAAAGAGCATGAGAGAGAATATTTCATCATCTAATTAAGGACTGTACCATGGTACACACAAATAGTGAGGCTTATTAGGACATTAAATGCAAGTCTTATGCTACTGCTACCTAAAAACAGGACCTCAGTCTTAATACTGTCCTATGTTATCAGTCTGGTGCTCATTTAGTGTCTTTCAGAAGAGGGGATATGAAGCAGAGTATACATCTAATACACACTGGTACCACTTCCAGAACTTCTCTATCATGAAGTAATCTCACAGTTGCTCAATAAAGCAGCAAAGATTTCAATCCTGCAAGTCATTTTTCATAACAAATGTCTCAACCGCCTTATCATTTCCCCCATAAAACTGAGAAGAATAAATACCTCTCCATTCTAGAATCACATCTTAGCATCCTCAGCAGGAGTAGCAACAGCATCATGAAAGTTATCAAATGAATCCATCCAAAACTGTCAATGTTTTAATGATGTTAAGATTCTTTAGGTGACAACAGGTGACACTGTGCCTATTCATGTTTTAATCATGAGCTTGCCAACATGCTTTGGCACATAATGAAGTACAGCAAAGCTGGAAAACATGCTCAACACACAGTGCAGAAATTGCCAAATGCTTTAAAATGACAATGGGGGCCATAGAGCACATTAGTATATAACTAAAAAAAAAAAAAAAAAAAAAAAAAAAAGCTTCTGGTTCCCGGTTTTGATAGAGCCTCTCTTTCAGCTGTTCCTTAAATGAAAATCTCTCAAACACTTATAAATAAGGTTTGCTCTGAAAGTAATGCCTTCTGTTTTATTCTGTTAGCCAAGACGTGTCACTGAATTCCTTCATGCAGAAAAAAATGGCACCCACTGACATTCACTGATGTTTGCTGAATATTTATGGAGATGAAGAAGTGGATGTGAGCACAGTGAGGCAGTGGGTGGTGACAGTGGGTCATCTCTGCTGGTGCAGATTTTTACAAGCACAGCATGCAGGCTCCTGTTCATCACTGGTGAAAATGCTAATGATAACAACTATTTTAAAAAGGAGTATTTTGTAGCTGAAAATTTATGCTACAAAACAGCGTTATTGTGCTCTTTGTATCTATTGTAGTTTCCATAAAAATAAATAGGAGGCATTACTTTCAGAATGACCTATGTATAAAGATGCATCAAGGACTAATACACACTAAAGTTAGAAAATACGCTTCCCTTATTCCTAAAAGCGTAGGATCAAAAAATGATTGCCTTACTAAGGTAGAGTGAGTACTCACGGAAACAGTTTGCTGTGTTCATAATTTCAATAATATTATTTCAGTATCAAACTTTAATGTTGTTATTCAGAACCAGAGGTCATAAGAGATGCATAATAAAAACCACAGGTACAAATGGCATGACAAATCCATCCTGTGTTGGGTTGTCTTGTTTTTTGTTTTTTTGTATACATGGAGTGATATTCCTTCATTTAAAAAGTAAAAATATTTTTGTATTTCTAGCAGTATCATACAGTGAAATAACATTTTTGACATAAATGCAATATTACCCACCAGCATATGCTTTGTGTTTCCAAGTACCATTAATGAGAAAGTTGCCTTAAAGCCCATTCACGTAATGGGTCAATATTCCTAGACCTGATGTACAAAAGGACTTCTAAAACCAAGCTTGTCATTTTTTTTTTTGTTGTTTATTTTATATCTATTTTTTGCTCTTGTTCAACCTCCTTTGAAGTTAGTCTTCAAAGCTTCAATATCAATTGGAATGCGGCATTAAGGATTTTACGACACTATGCTACTTAAACTTTTATTGTTTTGTTGAGAAATCATAATCAGAAGGATTAAGCTCTTGTGTGCGGCTTTTTTTTCTCTCTTTTCTATCTTTTTGTAATTTATTCTTTTTTCTTCCAAACCCACTGTGCCATAAATCTGCAGCATCCCCTCTTGGTCTTTGCACATATACCAAATAACGCAGTTTACACTAAAACACGCTCAAGAAAAAAAATTAACATTCTTTATCATTTTCTAGCAGAGACAGTTAATACTCCCAGGCTACATTAATAGAATCTTTCTGCCATTGTAGAAAGTTTGATAGCACTCTTATTTCAACGTCTGAATTTTTCTCCTTTTTTGACAAAGACAAACGATAGCCATCAATCAAGATCCAATCGGGTATACACAGAGTCAAGCAAATGCATCACTCTTTACTGGTTTTCCTGCTATTTGTGCAGGCTCTGCTCCATATTATTTTATAGAATGATCAAAAAAAGCAGCCATAAGATAGATCATTCACACCCACCGTAAAATTAACTTTCATGAATAATGAGAGTTTTAAACCTCAGATAATGTATATGTTATAAAGAAGATATTGCTGGAGTTCATTTCTGGCTAGAGATTATGTAAATGATACTATATGACCTTTTTCATTACAAACAGGACATGCAAAACACATATTATTTCATACATCATTCTAAAGCAAGTCAGCACCTAAAGGAGAATCATTTATAACGTTCATGGTGAAGTGCTAAGGTTGCAAGAAAATGATATAAAGTACTTGTGATATTTTTGACCACTCCTCCCCCTTAACCTGTTACTTACGTGTATGTGGACACACTAGAAGTAACAAAAATAAAGAAAAAGCAAGGAGATAAACGTATAAGTAAATTAGTATTTTCTTCCTTAATCTCAAGACTAAACCACACTGATAATAATTTGTCAATCAAGGGTAACAATGCTGAACCAACAGTAATATAGAGCTACATTCACACGATGACTGAATAAGTCGTTCAATTATTATTTTTTTTTTAAATGTAAAACAGTATTTAAAATCACTTTCCTTATGTTATTTCCTTATTACTGAACAATAAGCTGAGTAAACTTAAATTGCTTAAAGATTTTCCAAAGATAAAAAGGTACCTACCATTCACTGTGAAGGCTAGACAGTAGATACACATATGGAATTAATGACAAATTCTATGAAAGATCAGCCAACCAAGCTGTGCTCAGACAGCAGTGTTCCAGACTTCCCTTTTTTGCACCAATGAAGGAGTACGTAATGTGTTTTAAATTTAGAGACTTACACAACCCTTAAGTATTTAAGGACCTACATCAAAACAGCTAAATAAATCTACTAATACAAATATATAATTAATAATTTATATGATATATAGAATATATATTTTAATACCGTGCACTCATCAAAGAAATACCTACTCCAACACATCAAGTTACACTATTATTTTTGCGTTGCATCTAAACAACCATGTTAAACATCTTAACAGCTCTTCATTCCTAGTATTGACTTCAAACATTCTGTTTACAATTTCTGCCATCTAATTCCATATTTTTTCAACAGAGAGGTTCACTGGCTTCCACTGCTCTACTGCACAATTTTTTTTAATGACGATCCACAAGTAAGGTGTAGATTTAGTTATATCCTTAACTTACTTCACACTGTGGTACTTCATAGTGCGGTACACAGTGGTACCGCCTCAAGTTGTGCCAGGGGAGATTCAGGTTGGCCATTAGGAAATACTACTTTTCCAAAAGAGTGGTCAGGCAGTGGAATGGGCTGCCCAGGGAGGTGGTGCAGTCACCAACCCTGGAGGTGTTCAAGAAACCTTTAGACTCTGTGCTGAGGGACATGGTTTAGTGAGAACTATTGGTGATAGGTGGATGGTTGGACTGGATGATCTTGTAGGTCTCTTCCAACCTTGGTGTTCTATGATTCTGTGATTCACTTCTCCAGTATAAATATGCTAGTAGCCCTTGTCCTTAAATCTCCACAGTCTTTTGCTGCCAGAGACTATTCTCCTTGCTACCTGGGTGGACAATCCCTTGTTATTGCTGACAGACATCTGAAGGCACACAAGGGAGGAGGCTGGAAAAGGACACTTCTAAGTCTTCAGAGGAGGACAACATACTATAGAACCAAATGATACTGGTTATCTCATTTGAACTAAGCTACACACATATCATTCATCACTGATACCGTAATTTCTCACCTTCTCAGGAACAATTAAGAAACACTGGACTCAAAACTGAGGGACTGCTGAAAATGCAGAGCATTTAATGTCAATAGCTGCTTTACTCCTTGAAAAGTATGCAATGACCAGCTGCTTTGAACATCTGGCAGAGACTACTTCTTAATCTCCACTGTGTTGCCATCTGTAATTTGGGAATAACTGCACATAACTGTAAAAAGGCGCTCTGAAGATTTGCAAAGTCAGATACTGTAACACAAGCACTGCAGAAAAGCTCATGGGCTTTTGTATTCATTATTGTATTTGGATCTATTTCACAGTTAGAAGCAAAACGAAACTTATTTTAAAATCAGAAGACAACTTTAACATAGCAAGGAGAAGCTCAACTACTGACAGCAATCCAAGCGCCAACAACATTTGTATAGTTGCTTATTGGTTGTTGCTCTTTGTACTAAATGAGACAATGGTTTCCTCAAAGCCGTAAAAAGTGGAAAATAATAGAAACAAGCTACCATTTTGGAAATCACAGGCAATCTAGATTACACAGAAATAATTCGAATAATTTTTTTCAGTGTTTTTAAGGTAGCATTATATTATATCATATAGCATTATAACCCTAAATGGAGATAATTTTCCTTTCTCCACTTCGTTCAACGGCAGGTTTTTACGTACTTAATGTGATACAAGTATCCTACATTTCACCCTTCTCTAAAGCCATTGCTCTCGTCACTGGGCTCTCCCTTTCTAGAGACCTCTGTGCTTTCTATCCCCATTTCACATCCCCCGCTCTAATACTGGTCACAAGCCCTTCTGGACATCTTCAAATCCCTTCCCACCAACAGGTAAATGCATTTACACACTCTCTGTTTCCTGCTTTTCTTGCCATTCCATTCCACCCCTCTCTTAAAATCTAAAACTCCTCAGTAGTAGTAGAAGCGTACCACAGAAATACAGTAATTCAGGCTGTCACTGACTAGTTTCCTATTTGCTCGCTACTGGGTCATTTGAAGCCAATGTATATGCTAAGCAAACACCAGGAGCTCTACATACCACTCACTTTCCCCTCTCCAGTTTCCTAATTAACCCTGAAATATTAGTGTTCTAAGCGCTCAGGTTATCATGCTTCCCCATAAAGCAATTTCAGCCGACTACCACAGCTGCCTTTGAATTCATGGCAACATCATTTACCCAGACCAACACTGCCCCAAGGACAAACACTGGGGAAGAAATTTTTTTAAATGTAAAACAGGAAACTGTCGTCAGTGCAAGACCTAAGCTAATCAGCAGTGCTAAGTTACAGATCAAATAGTCAGCACTGCACATGTATTGTAGATATATTTAACTGTTGAGAAGAAAACAAGCTTTACAGGAGCTTTTTATCCTTCTCCCAACTCTGTTCCAAATATGAGAGTAAGCGTATCTTCAAAATCATGCCAGCATAAAGCACAGACATAAACTGGTTTTCGCAACACCCAGCACCTATCCTGTTTGCATTAGCTACAGTAAATGCAAATATCACCTCAAAGAGAAAGAAATTAATCATTCCTAATACAGGCACCTCAAAAAAGAAAAAAAAAAAATTAAAAAAAAAAAAAGAAAAGCAAAAGGAATGCAAAGGACAAAAGTAGCAGAAATAAGAACGATTTTGTTTCAGAACTATGCTCTACCCTATACTCTAGCCACTCTAGCACCCTAAATCATTAAAAACATCCTTCTGACCATGCTCTAATAGACTGAATACTTCGTTATATTTAATATTATTTTGTAATATTATGTCATTGTGTAATTTACTTAGAAGAGATTACGCAGAATTTGTCTTGTGTATAAACACTACGTCACTACAATAAGAGAGAAAATTAAACAACTGGTTTCGTATCTTGTCTTTAGATTGTATAAAAACAACACTGCTCTTCAGTTTGAACTGATAAAGGCATCAGTTCAAGATAAAAACACGTTATGTTAGATTTAAAAGCTTAGTTAGCTGAAACAAATTAATGACGTCATGTAATGACAATATCCTTGAATCCACACTTCAGTTTGTTTTTTTTTTGTTTTGTTTTGTGTTTGGTTGGGTTTTTTGGTTTGGTGGTGTTTTTTTTTTGTTAGCCTTGCCTTCTGCTGTTTAAGGAAAAGACCCTGTACTGTCATCTATTTTGTTCCAATAGAGAAAGTGAGAAGCCTGGACTCCCAGGCACAATCTGAATGCAGAAATAATTTACACGGTTGAGGTAAGTTATAACATGCTTGCAGGATTAACTGAGGGCAAAAGTTACCTTAGGCAGGGATACAGGCATGAGAGTTCAATGTCTGGCTTGTTCTTTGACCTAAACAACTTCTAGATTGATGTCTAACAGCACATTCCGCCATACAGTAAAAATAGAAGTTTATATTTCTCAATACTTCCTTGCTTCCTTGTTTACATATTCAAGATTTTTGAGCAAACAGAAGATATGTAATGATTTAATCCCTAAAACACTTTTTAAATGGCACTATGTGTATATCATATAATTGAATCAATAAATTTTCATGGCTCAGTGTTTACCTTTTGCTGCAGAATAAATTGTAGTACAAGAACTGGTTACAGCCATTATACTGCTAATGTGGCAAATACTACAGAGTCAGTTTGAGTAAACTCTACAGGGTTACAAGGTCAAAATAAAAGACTGCATAATTTATCAGATCAGGCAAATCATTTTGAAAGTACAGAGTTAAGTGCGGCATTAGCTCGAGATTACCGTCTTTCATGAATAAAGGTTACAATCAATGTTTATTCAGCCATACTATAGATGGCATGTCCTGTATAAACTTCATTCATTTAAAGAAATCCTTCTTGACACTGTCACTATTTACAACACTTGAACGTAAGTAATGCATACCGTTCCTTTAGGATTACTATCCCAAATGATCTAACACTGTTGAACTTACAAAATACCAAGTCCTAGATTTAAAAAAAAAAAAAAAAAACCTGAAGTAACACCATACCTTTCAGTAATGAGAATAATTTTTACTTCCACAATGTTTGTCGACTAATTTAGTCACAAAAATAACGTGACCCAATCCTGTCTACATAATAGAAGACTGCTAAAATACCGTGGTATGTTTTCATGGCACATGAATAAACAAAAAACTAAAGAAAGCAACACAAAGGCCAACTAAAAACTATGGTGTTTCATGGTTTAGGTTTCATGGGTTGTTTTTTGTTTGTTTGTTTTTAGGGTGTTTTGGGTTTTTTTTGCAAAATATTACTGCAAACCTCAATTTCTGATCATTTTTTACTTTTGGCCTCTATGTTATAGCACTGAAGGCTTCCTACTGCTGTTCACCAGTTAAAAATTCAGTATACTTCAAGCAAGATGAGCTAATTAAGAAATGAAGAATAAAAAAAACAAAATACAATTAATTTAACCAGTGAAGACTGACTCTCCAGATGCCTAGAAATAAATTTTTTTTTCTATTTCTTTTTATAGAGTGGAAAATCAGTCACCCTGGAACAAATATTTTGTGATGGAATTTTTTTAAGAAATACATCTACAGAGTTATTTTTGCTCTAAGTTTAACATGGTAAGAGACAGAAACAGGAGAAATGTATTTGAATTCAAAAATATTTAAATATATAAGCAGCAGTACTAGGAACATGGAAACAAGAGTGGAAAAGTATTAAATCTCACTATATATATATATACAAATAATAAGGAGGGCACTAGTCAGGCTCTATAAACTTTCTTCAGTAAGTTAACTATCCAAAATACTACCGGGAATTGGAAATTAATTTCTGTTGCAACAAAGCAGTTTACATTTGCTAAGGAGGATAAGACACATAGGCACATATACTGTGCAAAAGCTTTCCCCACCAATGGATCAGCAGAAGGACCTATGAACCTTAGGATGTGATGTTAACAGAGTGTTTGCATGTTTATGGTCCTCAACAGTAATTTACCTTACAATATGAATGCATATCTGCAATTCATATGTACTATATCCATGAATTGAAAAATCTTTTAAAAGCTTGAGGACTATTACTAAAAGTAGATATTTTATTTCAGGAACGAGGGGTGAATAAATTAAAAGGTTCCCAAACAGAAAGGCATGACATGAGCAATCAAATGAAGTCGATTAAAATATCTGACTGCGACACCATTCAAACATGAATTAGTAATAGGACTGAGAATGAACAGAACATGGCTAGTCTGGTTTGTAATCCAAATAAACACCCAGCTCCCTGATATACAGAAATACAGCAAGTCTCAACCAGCTGGTGATGGGAGACCAATGGCCATCGCTTCCTCCTGATGCTGTACTTGCTGAGCTGCTGTGTAACCACGAGAGAAAAACATAACTTCAGACATCAAGTTTGATTCTCTACCTACACTACCATCCAGAAAACATCCAGAATAAAATAACTGAGTTACAGTTCATAGCCACAAGCCTGCTTTCAACAATGAAATAACAGTTCTTCAAATGGGATAATCTCTACGGACCAGAGCACTGATGTGGAATTGGCTTTGAAAATACTCAGCATGAAAACTCAGCTGAAAACAACACCAGTGAGCAAAATTACAAAGATTGCGTCATCTTAGGAAACCATACTCACATCTTTTTCAGTTGTTCTCCTCTAATTAACCTATCTTTCAAGTGAAAAGAGAAGCTACCAGTAAGAAGAAATGGCAGCTATTTACACAGAAGTATTTCGGAAAATGTGATAAACAGTGGTTAGTTTTT
Organism: Alectoris magna; assembly: GCA_030625065.1. Lineage (NCBI taxonomy): Eukaryota > Metazoa > Chordata > Aves > Galliformes > Phasianidae > Alectoris > Alectoris magna. The sequence goes on from CM060563.1 coordinate 35,435,184, forward strand.
AAGGAACTTACCAGGAAAATCAAAGAAGAAATCTTGCCTGTTATACAGCAATAGAGACATGAATCACTTCTGACGCACAGAAAGTAGACTTTCTGAATGAATATTCTGTGAATATAACATACAGAATCATATTGCCTACACCACCTCAAATATTCTCATCATAGTTTTCCACTTGTTGGAAGAATAATGACTAATTGCACAAGAAAGCTTGACAAATAAAATACAGAAAGAAAACACTAAAAATAGGAGAAGATAAGAAATAGGAGAAAAGAAGTAAGGAATGACACACTGTCAGAAAGTTGAAGAATGATCAGTCCCAGAAAGCTTCCCTGTACCTCTTCAAGTGCTATAATACAAACTGTGGGAGGAAAAAGATATTCAGGGAATATGATGAAAATGTGTTGGCAAACGATTCATAGTTACAGCAGACAGATGTACCAGAAGACTAAGAAATAACCAAGTTCAAAAGAAACCCAATGGGATTAAGGATATGGGTCAAAGAGGGAAAGAGGGATTAAAGAAGAAACATGCCAGAAAGAAAACATTTACAGTGAGCAGCAACAGAAGCAAGGAAAGAGAACATGCCCCTGAGCAACGCTGCTTAGCTGCCTGAAAAGAAAACCAGCTTCATTCGTCTGGGATTTCCTCTCATCAGATAAAAGTGACAGTAGCAGTGCAATCTGATTTTTGTATATAAAGGCACTCAGAAGATAAGTATGCAAAGGAGAAACATCTGCTCAGCATGCAGCAGACCACCTCTGCTCTGGCGGGGGAAAGGTATGATGGGCAAAGGACAAGAACGTCAGCAACAGCTGTAATCACTGCAGACTGGACAGACTCAATTATCTCTCTTCTAATCACTGTCTCATCATGTTAGTAGGTACACTGTGACAGGCAAAGGCCTATAGGTAAAAGGTTATATGCAGGCAAAAGGTTTGAGGCTATTATTTAATAGTTTGGAAAAATATTTCAGTAGTCATGCTACAACTTACATGTACATTGAATACACATATCTAGTGAAGATGAATTAAGTGCAAATCCTGCTCTTCCACCAGACTTTTCACAAGCAAAAAAATAAAAAATAAAAAAAAAGAAACACATAAAACCACAGCCTTTTGGGGAGGGGAAATATTTGAGGATTGCCAGGAATATAAACTGCTCAAGACAATTTGCAATGGGTTCAAAAAAACACCAAGTTTTTGTAATAAAAATTCTGAATTACTGACAGCTAAAGACACACTTTCGACTATTAATGTAAAACATTTCTTTTAAACCTGATTAAATTCACTTTGCCATCCTCTTTATACGCTTTTCTCGAGTCCAATACAAAAAGCAGAAAAACCATTTATTGAACAACTCATTTTTATGTATGTTGTATTTTCAGGCTTTCTAGGAAGAACTACTAGGAAGTACTAGGAAGAACTGGGAAGAACTGACCAAGGGAAAAAAAAATAATTTAATAATGCTTTTTAAACATACAAGAAAAGAAAGGGGCGGGGGGAAAGAAATCACATTTGCACTCCATTATTAAACAGTTCTCAATCAAAGACACAACAACTCCAACACAAAAGAGTTGAGCCTGAAAGTTCCCAGTAACACCAACAAGTGCCATGGCTTTTAAGCTTCAGTTTAATCAGACAGCAAAACCCTGCTCCTGCCCACGTGCTTACAGAGCTGATACAGTGCAGCCATCTCAAGCACATGCTGCTTCACTCAGCATGTTTTTAAAACAAAATCCTTGTGACTACTTCTGTATTCTCAGTATTGGGTTATAAGAAAGAAAACCTCCAACTTGAAGTAAAGCTAAGAAGTACTTTGTTAACATGTTAAACTGCAGAAGTTATCTCAAAGAGTACTAGGAAGCCTTCCAAAGACATTTTCCAGCGTGTGGGTGACAGCCTGCAACAGTATTTTAGAGTCTGCTGTTTTAATTCTGAATTCAGTACTGTTTTAAAATTGCCGTGCACTGATGTTCTAAAACTGTGATGAAAAGAGCCCAGTATAGCAACATCTCAATTTGCAAGTTGCGTGCTAAGTTTAAAAAGAAATACATTTTTTAAGCTATCACTGATTACACAGCTCTGGTTTGGAGTGAAACCGTGATCTTTAGAAATGTCTTTGCTACATCCACCCACGTCACAGTTCATCTATCAGTTGTAATAACAACAAATGATTCTTTGCCCCTTAGAAAAAACACCTTATTGCTATTGTAAATGCTTTAAAGCAACCAAAAATATCAGGTCAATTCATTTAAGTGGATTCCAATTTGGCTATAAAGTGTGCTAAACACCTTACAATGCTATTATATTGACTTTAAGTAATAATGCGTTTCCTAGAGTTTTCTCATAAATAACAGATGCAGCACGAAACAGATCACAATCAGCTCTATGCTGGAAATGTTTTAACACGCAGAATTACCACTTTCAGTGACTTAAATAGACAGAGAATGGAATGGGGAATGGAAGAAAATCTGAAAACTTAGTCAATTCAGTGCTGACAAGATATTCTCAACATTTCTCCTTCAAATATTTTCTGTTTTATTTGCTTATACAAGTCTCACCAGACAGACAGATGGTCTGGTTTTACAAATTAGACAAGATGAGATACAGGAACATTCTAACTACAGTTATCCTAATCATGGACTACAGCAACCGCTACTCAGACTTTCAGCTGTATCTGACAGAGAATAGGTAGAAATACTGACCAGATTTGGGAAGGGGAATCAGATTCCATTTGTTTATCATTTTGATTCTAAAATGTTTTTATCATTGTACACACCAGCTACATACACACCATAATGACAGCCATTCGTAAGTTCCATTTTGTAATTTCAAGTAATGGAAATATGCAAGCAATTAATTCATAAAACGGAGAAATTCAATATAATTTCTATGGAATTCTAGTGCTAATATTTCAAATATTTCAGTAATCATTTGATTACCTTTTCTCCCAGCTTGGCTCGTGCAACACACACAATGATGCAGCACAACATGCTGCCTGCTATCACATACTGGTTTACTTCAGCCTGAAAATTCTTAACAGTGGGCACAAAGTAACATTTCTCTTCCAGTAATATTGCAGATTTGCAATATTTTTCCTGCAATACTTCCCTTTTTTTTTTTTGCCCCTCAGTAAATCACCTCACTAATTTTCACTAGTTTCTAGCCAGCCCAGAGTAAAACAGGCATGCAAAGCTTAATAGCAGCTACCACAGCGACTTCCATCACTGAACTCACCCTCTCACATTTTTCTGTGACTGTTACTTATTAGAATTATCTTTTATGACCACTTCACCAAATACACTACAAAAAGTACTGCAAAATGAACACTTTTAGCATGAATAATTTATTGTATTTTCTGATTGTTCAATTTTTTTTACAGTTTCTTTAAACATGTCATATAAAACCTCAAGAGGTGGCTTCTGCCTCAACTACCGTTAATCAATTCAGGTGCTATTATAAATGCCAACTGTGTAAATGGTCTATTACGTTTTTTCCTTCAGGAACATTAAAACAATTACATGTCTATCCATTTGCCTTACACCAAACAGCTGCCTTAAAATTATTTCAATTTTACATCTTTACTCTCTGCTTCATGAATATGCACAACTTCTTCCAACACATCTTGGTCCCAAATACCTTAATAAATCAAGTAGTGACAATATTATAGACTCTCTGCTATTTAAACCGTCTCAAACATGTAAGACAGACAAGTATTTCTTTTCTTTATCACTAATGTGAGAAAGTGTATGAATAGCCTAGTTTTCTAGCACTATATTCACATGAGCATCAGGAACAGTTTTTCCAGGAACGTGTTAATTTGCTAAATATTTTTCCCAAAACTTGAAGCAATTCAAATAGAAGAATCTCCATTATCACTGAGGAATGCAAATTTACCATCAATGTTACTACTGTTATGACAAATGACAGCTTGTTCTAACCTATTAGAAGTCAGAGGGAAAATATTGTACATCTAATATCCGTAAATATGACTAATAAAAGCTATAGCCCTTTCAAAATCATTAGAATGGAAAGGAAACCAAAAGAAAAAGAATGGCTATCTATTATTACTGTGACTAAATAGTTTTATCCAATCCTCTTGAGAAAAAGTTATGTATTAAGTGAGAATCTAAATACTAAGAGAATTTGTGGGAAGAGAAATGCAAATGGTTTCCTAATTATCTACAGCCTATTAACATGCAATCCTGATTACTAGCAATTAAAATCTCCTTAAATTTTATGACAAAAGTTCATTGAAACGTTGAGAATTATATGCTAATTATTGCACTGTAATGCACACGCTTAGTGTGTATTCTGACTACAGACACGATAAATAACTGAATATTGTACACAATATAACTTGAAATTCAACTTAAAAAAGCAACATGCTGATTTCATATTGCAAAAATATCTCATAACACTCATTAAGCTATATTACCAAGTTCTATAAGAAATAGTGGGTGTCAGTGTTATACCACTGCAAGGTTATCAGAATATACTAAATAGTATAGCAAATAAAGAAAGGAAGGTGTCTCTGTCCACAGCAGTGGATCTGGAATTGGATGATCTTCAAAGGCCCTTCCAACCCAAACCATTCTATGATTATGTAATAAGTAGCCCTTTCTCCTTAAATCAAGTATGTCTTCATTTTCTCCACAGGAGCCAAACATGGACTGCCCTTTAGTAATTTACATTTTAAATGAGTATCAGTTTAACTATTTCCTCATGCATTTTGAAGAAAATGTGATCAAAATACTATTCTAGAATAAGATCACTGAGATCTTCAACAACACTTAAGTGTCTCACCTTGCTCCTCCATTAAACTGCCTCAAATTTCATACCATGAAACGTTGCCAAGGTTGTATGGTTGGTGCAGTAATGCTCGCCCTCAGTGTAACTTTCACCCAAGTATGAGATTTCTTCAAGTATTCAAACAACTTGTTCCCAAGCCTCATACAGACTGCCCCCAGGAAAGGTGATGGGACATATAAGGAATCTGCATTCAGAAACTAGGAAAACTGTCATCTAGGACAGAAGTGAAGCATTAAGTGTAAATATTACATGCATTTAAGGAAAGATAGAGAAATTAAGTATTGAAGTGGAGTGAGAGCAGAGAAAGAAGATGGTGGTAACTAGGAAACAAACATGCTAACTGTGGAGTAAATGACAGAAACAATTCAAGAAAGCTGTGATCATATGCCGACTGTCAAATGTCCCGTTTACATTTATCTGGAGTCTGTGTTAGGAAAAAAAACACTGGAAGCATCTCTCAATATTGTCAGCAATTTTCAGCATCAGTCGCTCTCCACCACTTAAAAGAAACAGCATAAAACAAATACCTTTTCAAAAACAAGATTTAATTACTTTAAATGTGATTAATTAACAGTGGTCACTTGGAGTTTGACTGAATGGGACCTTATCCATCTCCCATTTCTGCTCTACACATCACACTACCTCTTATTTTTGCAGTAACAGCAACTGTACTATACTCTACTATACTGCAAGCGATAATGTTTTGGAACCAGTTTTGCAGAAGAAAAGAAAACGATTCTATAAACATTTGGCTAAAAATGTTAAAGAGAGATTTTGAACAGAAGAGAACAAACACTTATCTAGCAACATCTCTTTGTTCTTTTATGACAATCCATTTTCCTTTTAACATTTCATCCAATTTTTGTATGCTAAGCAGACTAAGCATTAGGGGTGCTGAATAAACAAGCAGTCACACCTGTCATCATTAGCATATTTTCATCCATGCTGCCTTCCCAACATACTCTTTAAATTACTATTGTTATTGGTCTCAAGAAGGTTCTTAGATAAACTGCACTACACACAGACACAGAATTTTCTGAGGGGCGCAAAATGGGATACAAGGGATTAAAGACAGGAAGTCCAGGAAAAAAAAAAGTGGTCTGAAACAAAATGGTAATTATCTGCACATATTTACATGCCTACTGCTACTGAATTTTAATTTGGGGAACAGCAGGTGGAATCTTTACTCTTACGTTTGATTTCTTCTGCAGACGGCTCAAAATTCTGTACTCAAAAATACAGCATTTTTCTCTAAATCCCAGAATGGAGCTCTGTAGAAGGCATACGACAAAAAGCTGCCAACTACAGAAGACGCCAAAATACAGGACAAGCTCAGGTGTTTGAAATCTCTTTGCAGATATCCTTACAGAAAAAAAAAAGACAGCAAAGAAAACAACTAATATGTTTGAGTTTGAGATGCAAGTCATACATCTGAGATTAGAATGCAGTTGTAGGTCACAAAGCTGTCTCAGCACAGGGTTCAAATATAAACATACATAAGCTGGCTTACACATCACACAGGAAAGATTTAGTACCTTGACACGTTCTGAAAAATATATAGGGACACCAAAAGCAATAAATATAAACTAAAAAGTGCCAATCATATTACATCCTGAGAGTTTAATATTAATAGAAGAATCTCAAATTTACACATTTTCTCCCTGAGTATAAAGATCAGATTCCAATTTGTTGAAATGTGCTAAGTTATAACAGAAAAAAATGTAACAGGAAACATAAGTCTCTACATTCCTTTACTGTTTGCAAACAATTATTTTGGTTTTGTTACAATGCATAGGAAAGTAGAAAAACAATAGGAAGAGTTCGGCTAACATGCGTCCAGAGCTAGTTTAAATTAATGCATGTGGCATTCAGCCTAGCCCTTGACTTTCACATAGCTTTAAGGCCAGGCCCAAAGGAGAAATCATTCATACGAGTTTAACAAAGTAACGTAGTCAAGATCAGAGTTCTTTTACTCCAGTCATCAAAAATAAGGGCCCTTCTCAAACAGAAATAAATACTAACAGTAGCAGCCTGCCGATCTTCCTCTCGAAAGCAGTTCTGAAGAAATGCCATGGAAATGGTTGCAGAGGTTCTCTCCTCCCTGACATGTAAAAATATAACAACACACTTCTGACAATACAGAATTTCATGGACGTTGAAAACAGGTGCTTTCTTTCCTTATATGTTAATTGAGTTCAAAAAGACAAATCTAATACTTTCACTCACTGTCATCAGCAAAAAAGTAGCAGGACTTCTAGGAGCTTTTGCACTTCATAAATTAAGAGCTGACATGGGGGAGGGTAGGTGAGATGGCATACTCATGCAAGTGAAAGCATCTAGTGTTAAAAGATAAAACAAAAAGCTAAAACATTCACCAGTAAAAAATAGCGTTTACCAGACACACGAAGAACAGTGGGTTGGGTTTGTGTGTTTTGTTCTCTAGGACACTACGAAAAAAAATAGATAAAAAGTATACTAGGTGTTCATAAAAGGTAAAACAGTTTTTTGAAGTTAGTCTTATAGTTATTTTTCAAGCCCTTAGTTTGAGACTCTAATGTTTTATGTGCCGTTATTTTGCTTTTACTGCAAAAGGAAGAGCTGGCTTCCAAAGATAAAGGAGATTTTTGGTAAATGGTGAAGGTACAGAAATAAATGACCCACTTGGCTAGTGTGTAATTACACTGGCTGAGATTGTAACAATCTATCACATGAAGGAGGATGACACCACGCTAAGGGGTTAGTCAAAGGAGATAGCCTTTGACTAACTACTGGACACAGACGATCGATACTCTGCAGATATTGTTCTCTCAAAAAAACAATTGAGCTCTAAAAAAAAGTTTGAAAATGGATTCCCCCTTTCCTCCCAGATACCGATCAGAGACTCATCTTGACCTCACACTGAAAAAGCAAGGCTTTCTTAAACAGGTATATGGAACAAAGAAATCCTTCAGTATCCTGAAAAACATTTTTACATAGAGGAGTTTTGCTCTGAGCTCATTTTTTAGCTTTTTTGTTTGTTTGGACCCGCTACTCTAATCAACAAATTAGAAAGCACACATTCACTGAGAATGAGTCTGCCATTGCACGTTTCACATCTCTCATTAACAGCATAAAGAAATCCAATAAGAATAGGTAGGTGGAGAGCTCAGATTGTGAGGCTGTAAGTAACGATGCAGTTTGCACTGAACTAGCACTCATTACCTCGCATCTTCTTGTGATAAATACACGGCACATAACAGACCTACGCAGGACGTTCAAGTTAAAGATGAACACAGTTCGCTGCTTACAGATGGGAAAGCAGCAACTTCCAAAATACATACTAGTACCTCAGGGACCTGCCCCGTTTAACATCCATGACCTGGAAAAGCAACTCAGAGCATTCTCATTTGCCTATGACACCAATTGCAGGGGGGACCAGCCGAGATGCTCAAGGGCAGAGCTGCTGTTCAAAGGGACCCAAATAGGGGGGAGGAATGAGCTGACAAGAACATTATGATATTCAGGACAAATGTAGAGTCCAGCACATGAGAAGGAACAACCCCTTGCTGGGACTGACTGGCAGGGGAGCACTTCTGCTAAACAGGCCCCGGGGATGCCAACAGCATCCCAGACTGTACTAAGTGGAGTACAGCCAGCAGACTCAGAGAAATGATTATTCCCACTTTGTGAGCAGTCATTAGATTGCATCTAGATAGTCTGTGTTCCCCAAAGACGGATGAAATCGATAAACTGCAATGAGCTCAGTAGAAAGCCACCAAGATGGTCTCACCTGGAGCACTTGCCCCCTTAGGACTAACTGAGGAAAAGCAGGCTTGCTTAGGCTGGAGAAGAGAGGGTGTGGAGAGGACATAAAGCACCTCCCATCAAGATGGAGTTCAGCTTATTAGAGTGGCGTATTGTGGCGGAATGGAAACAATAGGAACAAACTGAAACAAGCTCCAACACTATAGAATTTTATTACAATGGTACGGTGGTTATCCAGAAAAACACGTGATTACACATGACGTATAAGCTGGTGTAAATAAACAGCAAGTATCACACACATACAAGACACGATTTTCCTTCATCAGGAGTGGTTAAACTGGGGCTTCAGTCACAAATGCCTGTGTCATTAAAATGATGCTGACTACTTTGTTTTGCTTAGGACCTCAAAGTAAAATAACGAGCTATTGTTAATTTTCTGCTGTACAGGAATGAACACCTTTTCAGTAGTGCTGGCAAAGCTATAGATAAGCACACCACTAGGAAGACTTAGGTACTTGCTGGTTAGGACCAGCTTTCCCCTTAGTTGCTGTCTACGTAACTCCACAGAAAGTGGCAAATCAACTAACATACCAGAGCCTCCTTGCTTTGCCTACATCTGGATAGGCAGAGAACTACCAAAACTGGCTTCAAGATACAAACTACTAAGTACTGTCTATACATGGTAAAGAGCCTTCACCTCCCAGATTGACACCTGTCAGTAATCCTGAACACAAGACCTCCAACCACTCTTCAGGCTTACCAAGGCTGAGGAAGGAAGGGATGCACTCTTTACTTGAACAAAAGGTCTACTTGTCAGTGAACACGTGGTCTTAATTTTAAACATTATTTTCATAATAAATGCAATAAACATTGGAATTTTAACAGAAGAAAACAATGCTTTAAAATATATTTCACTAACTATACAAACTGAAAGCAGAAAGACAACCTCAAATGAAGCCAAGCACACATGGTAGGGAATGGATGTTACCATGAAGCTGTTCACATGTCCACAGCTTAGTAAACAATAAGGCAAACAGCACCACATTGCTAAGAATATGCTAAGAGTATGCTTGTCTAAGAAGAATACACCGACAATTCTCCAGTTGAGAACAGAGCATTGATTGAAGTGTATTGTAGTATGTGCTACTTCTCTATATAGCCAGAAAATGCAGACTACTCTGTAGCTAATGTTTTAAACAATTCAACTACCTTTTCTCTTCTCTTTAAATTTCTCAAATGTTCCACTAAACAGATGCTGTCTAAATTTACACTTTAGCTAGAGAAAAATCTAGAGTTCATTACACAGTCTTTAGTAGTCATGCAGTAAATCCCAAAAGTCTTCAGACAGCAAAACATTCTAGCACTCTACTCGAGACAGAAACCTGTTTTAGTAGACACCTGCCCCCATACAAGTGTCTCAAATCCCTGGGGAAAAGGAAATCTAAATACTTCCAAGTAAGAGTTCTCTTTCACTACTCCATATTTTTAATGTATTTCATAAAGATACCAGGACAAAAGGTAAGACAACAATGAAGATTCAGATTTGTATAAATAGGAACTAGAGCATTTCTTTCCATAGAACAAATTAGTTGGCATAGATGCACTATGCTCTAACACCACGATCCTAATGTTAATTATAAAAAGCTTAAGAATTTGTAAGGTAAAATCAAAATGAGTTTACCAAGCAGGCATAGCCTTAGATTAACAAATCAACCGCAGCAGGTATATCTTGGAGGGTTTCATGTTTAGTCTTTCAATTAAACTGTTTGCAATTCACGGAGCTTTTACTTCTAGTCATTCCTTCTTTTCTGCTAATTCAGGCTTAAAGATTTTAGGATATTACTAACTGTCTTAATAAGTCCTAAGGCAAAAAATGAGCTGCTGATAATTCACTTTTATTTTTAAATATTATTTGAACCCCCCTGAAGGATCAGATATCAGAAAATATTCTTTAAAAAAAAAAGTTTTCCCTCTTAGTAAGAATTATTCTCACCAAGTATAAAAAACAGAAATCTTCACTTCTTAATGTGATGTTTTCTAGACTTTCCTTCTTTCCTGATAAATTAGTTGCAATAACAAAATCCGAAAGCTGATCCCCACTGATCTATTCAGAGGCAAGACCTTGCTGATGCTGTCTCTTGCATTATAAGAATCTACACTATTATAAGCATTTAACTCAGCAATTAAAAAAAAAAAATCAAATGTACATAAAATAATCAGAGAACATTTTTTTTCTGTTTTCTTTTTAATACTTTAGATTTTTATTGTTGGGTTTGTTTTTTTTTTTTCTTTTACTTTTGTTAGAAGCAGGAAATTACCAGGTCCGAGGAGAACTAAAAAAAAGTGTGTGGCAAAATCCAAACATCTAATTCTTTTTCTTAATCCGCTTAAGTAAGCAAGCAGATTTTTCTAAAGTTTCATATGAAAATTATCTGCCAACAGGTATCAGATTACAGCCCTAGAGATTTTTCATTTGTTATGCATGGCTGGGGGAAAAAAAAAAATATATATATATATATACACACACACACACTTATGTTACTCTGAAAACACCAGCTTTAGTAATGTATGAAGAGCCATACAATCAAGCAGCATCACAGCATTTGAAAAGCTTTGCCAACTGTAGTACATATTCCACTGTTCCTATACCTGCCACATTACTGTTATTCTTGTTAATCTCAACGATAACGTTTATGCTTTGAAAAGTAAATGTTACCATACAATAATTCCTCTCACTTCTGTTTCACACAATACTTCTATTTTCTTTCAGACTGATCACTTCAGGCCTTTGCCCTACTGGACTTAACTTGCCAACATCAAACAGTGCTTCAGTACAAAGATTACTTGTACATCACAAAAAAATGTTAGAGAAACAGTGTTTTTTAAAATCTGGATTCAGAAAGACTACTCGCATTATTCTAATCTGCTGTTCCTTTTCTCGACCCATATATTTCTAAATCTGTAACTAAACAAAGGCAGAAGTTTTAAAAAATAAAGTAACAACAAGGGAGATAATTCCCAAGTAGTCATTCTAAATCATTAAACAGCAACATAAACCCCAGATAAAGTAAAAAGGAACACCTACTTTAATTGCGCTGATGCAGGGCTTTGGACTGTTTATTACATTCTCCAAAAACCTTATCCTCACCAGGTTGTCAAGATACCTCCTTGGATCTTAGCACTTCCTCCCCCTCTACCATTTTAAAATTGCCATGTTGTTTATTGACCAGTCCAGCCTGCCAGCCCTACAGCACTCTAATAATCTACATCAGTCAAGAATATGAGAAGATGCAGTTTCTGAATCACAATGGCAATAGCCTGGGCCATTGATGCAATTATACTGGCTTAACAGACCTCATTCAGAAGTATTCTAATTTGCTTAGGGAGTTGCCCTTAATTAAAGCAACAAAATTCCCAATTTCTGGTACAGTCTACAGACATACACGAGAAAACTACCCTTCACACAATTTGCAGGTACATGAAGACATGGTATTTCTGAAGGGATAGAACAATACAACGTCGTTTTCCCAAATTATATGTAGGTCACTCTGAAATTACCGCCTCCTATTTATTTCCATGGAAACTACAACCAAACAGAAAGTGCACAATAACACCAATTGACAGTGCAAATTCTCAGTTACTAAACACTCTTTTTCAATACAGTCACCACCATTAGCCACGCATTTTCACCAGCCATACACAAGAGCCTGCATGCCACACTTAAAAATCTGCACCAGTAGAAGTAATCCACTGTTGCCGCTGCTGAAAAGCGCCATCCACCACCCACCCTTCAGTGTGCTCACATCCACTGTTTGGTCTCCATCAATGTTCAGCAAGCATCAATGAATGTCAATAGGTGCAATTTGTCCCACATACAGGAGTTCAGTGACACCCCTTTGCTTCATACATGCTTCCACGTCAGACGTCATTTTGTCAGACTTCCACTGCCATCTGTCACATGACTACAACATGGAATGGAATACTTGCAGGAAGGCTCAGACTCTGTTGCCACACCACCAGCATTTGTCTCTGACATTACGGGCCAACAAAATAAAATAGGAAGGATTACGTTCAGAGCAGCCCTTGGAATACATAAAGAACCCAGGCTTTGCTTACTCTTCCTGATTAAAAAAAAAAAATATATATATATATATATTTGAACAAAAAACTGTCTGTTAGTGAAATACTGGAAAGGCCACATTACTTTTTATATTTGAAAATGAAACAAAAAGGATAATGTGATTTTTCTTTTTTAAACTGTTGGAAGAAAAAAGTCAAAATGGTGAAATGTCTTTCACCATTGCAAGTTCCATCTCTGCTATCTACACTTTACAAGTACAGTATATATGCTGTTTTAGAGATTTTAAGTATATTGTATTGTACCTTTGTCCCTGCTCTACTACCCCATAGAAATGCAAAGCACCCAGTAATTTATCTGCATCAGTCTGAGCAAATATTAGACTTCTCTTTGCACTAGAAAGGCCAGACTTTTTGACAGTGAAACACTAAGAATACTAAAACTTGCGGGAGGGATGGCTTGTTCGTTTTGTCATCTCTATACTGGTAACTAGTAGATGCAAGAATATAATTTGGGAGAAAAAACGAGTCCCTGGGCATAACTCAGCTAATTTGAGAAGTTCCAATTTTATATATTTGTTGAATGGGATCCTCCTTGAACCCTTTTCATTTTGAGGGTTA